>JAQZBX010059512.1:0-17506 GCA_029593785.1 Cabassous unicinctus
AGTATGGAAAATGTGTGCCAAATGTACACTATGGACCTGGTAATAATCTGATGATATTATCTCATAATCTGTAACAAATGTTCCACCATGGTGTGGTGTGTTGATAGAGGGGTGTTGTTTGGGAATTCTACACATGTGCATGCTTGTTTTTTAAGTTTACAGCTTCTGTCATAAAAATATATTTACAAAAATAATAATAGGGTGGGTTGGGGGGGAAATACACCAAATGTAAGATAAGGACTATAATTAATAGTAAGATTTTGACAATATTCTTTCATAATTTGTAACAAATCTCTCAAGATAATGCAAGGTGTTGGTGGAGGGTTGATGTGGGACCCCTGTATGATGTTATGAATGTTTGCTTTGTAAGTTCACAACTTTTACTATACACTTACTGTTTATGTATGTTCATGAATAAATGATATAAAAATAATAATGGTGGTAGGGTGGGTTGGGGGAAAATACTTTGGTTAGTGGTAATATTTTGAGGATGCTCTTTAATCATTAATTAAAAATGTGAGGCAGCAAGGCAAGGTATTGGTTGAGGTATGAGAGCCCCGTATGATGTTATGAATGTTTGTTTTGTAAGTTCACAACTATTGTAATACACTTATTGTTTATGTATGTTCATGTATGAGTGATGTACTGCAATAAATTTTAAAAAAACGAATAAGGGAGCAAATGTAGCTCAAGTGGTTGAGTGCTTGCTTTCCACATATGAGGTCACGGGTTCAATCCCCAGCACCTCCTAAAACAAACAAACAAACAAACAAAGTCAACGCTCATTGGGGAGCAGATGTGGCTCAGTGGTTGACTGTCTGCTTCCCTTGTACAAGGTCCTGGAATCAATCCCTGTTTCCTCCTAAGAAAAATTTTTTAAAAATTGATGGGAAACAGCTACAGCAATAGTAAGAAAGAAAGTTTAGACAAATGCAATTACTTTAAAAATAAGAAAGATTAAAAACAAATTAGTTACAGAAGCTATAAAAAAAAAAAAACAGATTATACCTAAAGAAAGCAAAAATAAGAAAATGAAAAAGGCAAGAACAAACAATAATGAAATAGAAGAAAAAAGCAATATATAATCATGAAAGGAACAGAATGCTTCTTAAAAAACTAATAAACAAATTTCTAGCAAAGCGCTGAGAAGAGGTATTTTGCATTTATTAGCTTATTTAATCCTCACAGCAACCCTATATGACAGGTACTATCAAAAAAAGGTGTAAATATACACTATACATTAAGATAGAAAGGAAAAGTAGGACATGGCCACAAATACAGTAGAGATTTTACAAATCAATGGAAAATTCTGAAGACAATTTCTTTTGCCAATAAATTTGAAACTGTCAATTTCAATGAACAAAAGTAACTTAAGAAGAAAAAAACTAAATAACCCAGTACCTATTAAAACAATGAACTGGCAGTACAAAATTTCAGCCTCACAAATGTCAGTAGCAAATCCACGTAAGTTTATATGAATCTACAAACCCTATCATATATTAAAGTTTCAGATAATTGAATTAGGGAATGGGTTAACAAATATACTTGGTGGCTAATAAACTTTTGAAAATAAGACCTGACAGAGTTCAAGAAAATCTAAAACTATAGATAACCTCATGTAGTAATATAGATGTGAAAGTCTGAAATATAATTTTTGTAAATCAAATCCAGTGGTGCTAATAAATACATTGTAACCAAGGAGGATTTATCACATGAATTCAAGAATGGTTGAACTTCAGAATATACTGCAATTTAATTTATACATTAAAAAATTAAAAATTAAAACTTATCTAAAAATTAAAACTTATCTAAGGAAAAATCTGTGTATACAGTAATACTTATGAAATATTTCTATTAATCAGGAATAAGACAGCATTGACCACTATCACTCATAGGATTAAACATTGTATTGACATTCCTAACCAAGGCAAGACTACCAGGAAAAAATTAAATGCATAATAATTGGAAAAGAATAAATAAAATAACAATTATTTGCATAAAGTATAGTTATCAACAAAAAAGATATATGATAATCTTGAATTAGAACTTGTAATAAAGTTCAGCATGATGGCTATGTACCAGAGTAATTTGTAAAACTCAAAAAGAATATATACTTTTATATATGAAACATAAAAATAAAAAACTAATTACCAATTAAATTATAATAGAAAATTACACTGAACAAAATGGCCACAAAAATTATAATATACCTAGGGGAAAAATCTATAAAAAATATATAAGACTTTTTTATCCCCAAGTTCAACTTATTTGAGGACATAGAAGATCCTGTCAATGCCCGTCACCAAAGACCACTAGAGTCACACTTGTGTCAAACAAATTGATACGTAGTCAATTATATTGATTACTTGATGCATCAAAGAAAACTGCATGCCTTGGGGAATGGTGAAGTATCTCAAGGAGCAGAGGGTGTGTTTGAGGGGCTTGTGATAGGATTTGGCTTTGTGTTAGGTGATTTGGTGGGGACGCTTAAGGAAACTGGTGTTTGCTCTCAATTGGGTAGTGGCAGAAAGCAGAGGTAACTGCTTGGGGATTTGGGGTTAATGGGACCTTAATTTTTATCTAAGAGGTGTAAAGAACAGAAGGGGCCTAATGCTGTGATTGGCAAAGAAGCAACACTGACTCATGTCAGCTGGGAAGGGGGATGCTTGGTCATATCTGTGGTTTGCACAGTGTTCTTGATCTTGTCTGTTTCGTTACATAGTGGCCTTGTTTGGGTTTCACCCCATTGCAGTCACAGTGACCTCATCTATCACCACCGTCTTGCTGTAAGTACTAGGCTAGTCACCAGCTGTCAGCTGTCAGGAGAGCTTTTCTTCATGTCACCTGAATAAATGATGTAATTTACCATGATCATGAATATGAACAGTATGAAAATGTTACTTCTACCCAAATTAACCTATGAAGTCACTTTGTGGGGTAGAAAAATATGGTGGGGACTATGGCAAATTTGAAAGTGCATGCTCTTGGCTAAAGGCATTAACATTTTCAGAAGGCCAAACAAAACTCATCTATGGAACCCACTCAGTCTCGTCTCTAAACGACCATATATTCCAGTCTGCTTAGAACAGTGTGGGCTCATACCTTGTCCCAGCTTCCAATCTGGTTATCATTTTCCCTGGGATTTCCATGCTTAACAAAGCATTAATAATTGCATTAAAAATAAGCCATAATGTGTTTGGTGACCTTCTATTATGTTCTTCCAGCTTCTACTATAGTCTCATCACACACATCTGGTAGGGTGTGATACACTTGTGCAGTGATCAGAGATTTCATTCAACATGTGGCTAATTCAGAAAATCAGTGCTTGATAACCCATCTATTTTTTTCCCCCAACCATTTCATAATAATGCAACTTACATCTTCCATTCAAAGGCAGCACGCAGAGCACTCACCAATAAAACAAAGCGTGTGCCAGCAAAAGCAGCTAGAGAAGGCAAACCTTTTGACTAACGGTTCAGTGGGGAATATATATGATGCTGCTGCTGTCCCTGTGGGCCACATGGTCTACCAGACCACTGTGCTGAGGCCACTCTCACGGTTTGTAAGATGCACAGAACTCCAGACTTCCTGTTGGTGGGGTCAGTAGGAAACACGGGGAACTACAGGTTAGATGTACATGGCATATATGCAGGAAACGGAGGCTGAGTTACAGAGCTCCGAAAACACTCTGAATGCTCTTGCACAGTAGCTTTATAATTTACAAGTATTTTGGTAACATGTTTGTCCCTTCTCCCCCTATTTACCTATTCAATTATCTATTTATTTATTTCAGTATGAACATATGGACTATTGCTTTCCAATAAATACGATTATTAGGGTTCATTTCAGCAGTCTCCCTTGGCTTATTTATAACTTCTCAGAAAAAGATAAACTCAGCTCTTATTATCTGCAATATATTTATTTCTTTTTTAAAACCTAGAATACTTATGAAATAGTTTCAGAATTGTTAACCCATATATTGTTTGGAAATATTTTAATTTTGGGATAATTTAATATAATTTTGAAACAAACACTTTTTAGCATCCATGAACTCGAGAAACCAAAGTATAGATTCAATTTAAATTTACAGACTGAATTTATTTCTCATAAATTAATAATAAAGTTTTCCAGTAGTTATTTTAAGAACACAATGTCCAAAGATGATGACTTAAACTACAGTTTCAGAAGATGTCTTTAAATAAAACTCTGCAACTTTTCTTTTAAAGCAATTACTACACTAAATAGATTTTTGATTATTTTCAATTCCATGCTTTCTTTTGCTTGTTCTCCAAGTTAAAGCTACAGCTTTTAATATGTTAACTCTATTAGCAGAAAAACAACTACACAAAAAATCACATTATATTTACATCATCAGATCCTATATAGAGAAAAATCAGTTAAGATAATTTCAATAATGGTATGACTTTCTTCATATATTTCATGGAATTTAAATCAAGGCTTTTTTGTATTTCATTCTCTCAAAGCTGAAATATCTGATATTATTATGAATACTCTTATCAATTCAGTTAAAAAGTTCAACATTGAAAATAAATATTTTGTTTATACAGCAGTAATATCAACATAAAATTTATGAAGAATGTAAAACCATATCCTTAAAACATGAAGAAGTTTTGAGGGCAGAAATATTTTTTAAATTGGTTGTAGTGCACACATAATTCATTTTTGCTTACAAATAAGCTGCAGTATTTTATCAACTGAAATATAAACTTCAGTGGTTATATTTTAAACACACACACATTTGTAACCAAAGTTAAGATTCCTTTACTACATAGTTTAGAGAATGACCATGATATTGAAAACAAATCAATACTTGAGCATAACAAAATGCACTTCCTTTGCTACCCATCATCAATTCTATTTTAGAAATGTTTTGTTTTCAAAGCACTACTTTGTAAATCAGCTTAAGTGTTCTACAGTGGTATTGAACTTTTTATGAGTCCTCTAAATTTTGGTTTCATTTGTTCAGAATAAGTAAAAAATCTTTTATAAAATTATTCAACAAATCAAGTTGTCAAAAAATGTAATTTCTAAAAGAATTTAGTAATTGAAAATATTGAAAATAAAGCTTGGAAACAAGAAGACACAGACATTAATGCATATAAAAGCAAGAGAGGCAGTGAAAAAATTAAACAACAAAAGCTTAAACAACATTTAAGATTTAGCTATGAAATTCTGTAGTTTTCTTTGGTGTATCTTGACCGAGGAGAACACTATTTCATTGGAGTTACAATATTTAATGTGATAAATTATGTTCTGAAATGCAATGAAACTGCCTATAATTTTAAAGGATCTAACATTGGGAAAAATATTCAAAAATCACAGAAATAATTATTTATAAACTTTTTCATGTAAAATATTTGTTAAAGGAAGCACACTGAACAGAGGCTAAAAGTATCTGTGAAAAAAATTTTTGCATGCCAATACAAAAATATTTACAATCAAGAATATCCTCCATGTAGCAAAATTTGTTCTAAGCTTGCCAGGCACCTTGGAACATATAGAGTATTTTCTAAGCTAAAAATATTATACTCTACATAGAAGATTCAGTTGAAGATGTCAACACTTTCAAATTTGTTCACCATAAACTTAAACTTTTAGAAGAATATTGCAGGAAATTTTATGGAAAAAAAAGAAAGAGACCAAATTTGAGAAAAATTCCAATGCCATTTTACTAAAGAGTTACAACTAAATAATTTATTAAGGTGATTAAAAAATGTAAATTTATACCAAGAGTAATTATTCTGCTTATGTTATTTGCAATGTTCAAATAATCTATAAAAGAGTTTTGTATATTACATCAATGCATATAGATGTATGTTATTTTTATTTATTAAAAATTTTATTTTTAAAAATAGTTTTTGAATAAACTTTTTTATAAGTCCAGGTCCACCAATACCATAAAGTTATTTTGATGGACAATAGATAAGTAATTTTAGGGTTTTAAAAAAATACCACTTTCACTCTCATGATCAACTTAATTTGCATGATACTTATGATCAACCTTTTTATGACCACTACTGTATATATGATTTCCAGGGTTTGCTGAAGAATCAAAGACTGGAGACTCTCACTTCTTGGTGAAATCTGTGCTAACCTACTTGACTTGATTAAACACTCTGATTTAAACACTCTGATTTCAACAAGCATTTCTTAAAAACTTGTGCTAAGTATTGTTAACCAAAATGATTGAGACGAGTATAAATTAGTGCAAAATAACATCATTAAGAACAAAAATAAATGGTGCAGGTAGTTCCCATTAGGAGAAGGGAAATAAGCACTAAGGATGACTGGATTTTCTAGGAAAAGTTTTAAGGTAACATTGGATTGGCTGCCTAGAAGTCTAGCTATTTTTGAATAGGCAAGGAGAAAATGGGAGGGAAGGCTAGATGCCATGAACAAAGGAAGGAATATATTTTTCTTTGGGTGGTCAGGAGTTTGGTTAATAAGGAGGGAGCTATAGTGCAAATAGCCTAGAATGTAAAGATGAAGATTTGAACTTCAGTTGATTGTCTGGAAGATCATGAAAGAGGGATGTATATGACAGGACAGATTTTATTAGAAGGGCCATAGATTGCTAGATGGATTGGAGAATGGGGACATTTATATTTAAGAAAATTCTGAGACATATTAAGTCTAGACTAGAAATAATAAGGACCTGGACTATCAAGTGAATATAAAAATAAAAACAAAGGGACAAATCTAAAAAGCATTTGGAAGAGTTAGGAGGAATTGGTAAACAACCTTACATAAGAAACACAAATTTAAAAAAATAGAATTCTTTTTGGTTGTTAAACTTAGAGACTTTGCATTATCTGGGCTGGAAGCTAAGATTAAACAAGTACTTTCCCTATATAAAACCTGAAATAATGTACTGTATTGATATAATCATCTAGTCACAGATGTACACTAGGAGGATCATCTAATAAAAGTCGCAACAAACACACAAAATAAAATTTCTAGGTAAGGATGTTTTTGTGTGACCCTCAACTGACTTGTACCATGTCTACAGTTCCCACTATTAGTCACTCTCAATGAATAGAGAGGACTTATTAAAATGGAAACAAGGTATTACGCTAAGCCATTAGGATCCATTAACACCTTGAACCAACTTAATTGATCAAATTAGCTAACCTCTTCAAAGGCTTGTGGAAAAGGGGCATGGGAACAAGGACAGCAGGGAGGTTTCTTTGTGTGTGAGAAGAGAGACTACCAAAAAAGTCAGAGGAGGGCATCTAACGTATGGGATATTTTTGTGTGAAGGTGCCTATTCTGGGCTTGGATTATGGATTCTTCTTGTTTCTGTTTTAATATCTACTCACTTTGCCTTCTATGGAGTTAATATAGAATAGGAGCCTGGATTAGGAATCAGAAGATCCCATGTTAATCCCAGCTCAGGCACTAAATTGCTCCATGGCCTCTTGTGACTCACTTATCCTTTCCACCTAAATTCTATAAAATGAGGGCCTTCGTCTGGATAAATAATGCCTGCTCCCAGCTTCTCAATTCTATAAAAACAGTTTTCATTTTTATTTTCACAGTTTTTGTCATTATTTTTCTTTTAGTACAAGGGAGAGAGTTTTCTAAATAAACTCACATTTTTTATCAAGAAAATCACCTATTTGAGATTTCTTTGAAATGTTTCAAAGAAATATATTTTCAGATATTTTTACAGATTAGCAAGGTATCTTGGTTTACAATGAAAATCTATGAATTTAAATATGCATAAGGCAATATCAGTGTTTCTTCTAATAATATTTTACTTATTGCAAATCTCCAATATATGTTCCATTAGTCATTTAACTATCTGAGAGATTTTTTGTTCCAGACTAGCCATTACATCAATGTAGAAACTGTACTAAATTTAAAAGTGTTTTAGTCTTTAATAAACATGTTGTCAAAATGCAGAAAGATTAACTTGATAAATCTCTGCCTATTGCATCCTTTTCATTTTTGTAGATTATAAGCAACTGCCAAGCCTGCAGAGTTTCATAAAAGTATCATCCTGCTATCAAAAATGAAGTTACTTTTCTGATATCCTTGGCTTTTCCTCTATAGAGAATTACTCTCAGGAATACTATTTAGGATATCAAATACGCTTTCTACTAAGTTGAAGCTGCAGTTATATGCAGGGAGAAAGTGCAAGTAGGGTTGTTTGGGAAGATAGGACATGCCAGAAGATCTGATACCTGGCAAAAGTCTTTGTTTTTTAAAATGCCTCTTAACCTTTAAATACCTTTAAATTGGTAGAACCTTTATTGACAAGCATAATTTAGTAAATAAGTGGGGGGAGGGTTGGAATGAGGATGGAAGGAAGCAAGGAAGGAAAATATATGGGTCAGGATTCTTAGTTGCAGATGGCAGGGACATGCTAGCCATAATAATCAGAAGAGATTTATTATGGATTTAGATAACTGAAAAAGTTGTTGGGTTTGCTGAAGTTAAGATGGCAGGAAGAATTTCATGAATCATTCCCTGTATCACCCCAGAACTGGCTTGCTAAAATCAGAAAACTGAATCAGGAAGTTACCATAGAGCCATTGACCTCTGTGGTGGCTTAAAGCTGTATGTACCCCAGAAAAACACACTCTTAAATTTAATCTATTCTTGTATGAACCCATTGTGAGTAGGGTCTTTTGATGAGGTTACTTCAGTTCAGGTGTGTGGCCCACCTCAATCAGAAGGGCTCTTAATCTTATTACTGGAGTCCTTTAAAAGCAGAATGAATTCTGACAGAAATAAAGCCACAAGGAGCAGCCAGAAGCTGAAATTCAATGGAACCCAGAGCCCAGAAGAGAATGGAGAGGACAGAAGGGGCCACAATGTGCACTGCCATGTGACAGAGGAACTAAGGACCAAGGATCACCAGCAGCCAGCACCAGAACGCTGCAGTCTTTGGGAAGAAATAATCGCCTTGATGATGCCTTGATTTGGACATTTTCCTGACCTCAAAATCATGAGCAAATAAATTCTCATTCTTAAACCTGATCCATTTCGTGGTATTTGCTTGAGCAGCCTAGGAAACGAAAACAATCTCAGAACCCTCAGCCACTGCCATGAGCTATTCCAGTAGGAGTAGTGCTCTGTGCTTGCCCTTTATCCATGCATAGCTAATTTCCAAATCAAAGTTTTCTATGGGTGTAAGGGAGGCAAAAAATGATATTTTTCATTGATGATTATGGTGGTGGTGGTGGAAATGGATGATTTACAAAAAACTAGCAAAATATGTAGACTTCTCTTAAAATTTAGGGGAATCAAAAATAAAAGTCCAGTATAGTATAATAATTTTTTTAATAATCCAAAAGCTTGAAAGTTTAAGCACTGATTCCATAAAGAGCTAGCAGAGTTTGTTTTTGATGTTTTCAAAGGGAGCAGACTTTAACAAAGCAAGCACATTTGTTAAAATTTTTCAGTAAACCTATTAAAATTTTTAGCTGTTTTCTCCTTCTCCTTCTCATTTGTTTAAAATTTTTAATGAGAATTTTTAATTCCTTAGTCTTCTATCCCAGTGACCTAAAATGAAGAATTACTTTGAGATGGCAAGTCAATTTTGTATTAGCACCATTTTATCATGCCTTCTTTTATTGGTAATCAATTATATAGAAAAGTTTGAGATGGCGCAATTCTGTGTTTTTCTCCATTGTTCTAAAAGTATTGGTTTCAGATAGGCTCTTTCTCCTAACTGGAATTTCCTCATGGAATGCGTGCTCTTTATATAAAAAGAATGGTTCTTATCAATATATTATTAAAAATAATACTTGTGATTTGTATTTGAATGGCAAAAAAACCCCAAAAAACCCAAGTTCTTCAATTTCCAGAAAGAAAAGCACATGTCTGAAAAAAAGGAAAAGAAAAATAGTTTCCTTAAAATTGGTGCCAGATGTTTTCAGGATTCTTGACATATTTTGCAAGGGAATTTGCATCAAAATCTTGGAGAAATCACAAAAGACTAGATTATTCAGATACTTTTGTGATAAAATTTTAAACCAGAATGATGACTATTCAAGTGAAGCCATTTGAAATTTTTCTTGTTCCTTAAAATAATGAGGAGTGCAATTTACTTCTTTAAGAAAAACTGACATATTCTCTTCTTTAACGCTAAGGTAGACCATGTTTCCCAGTCCCCTTGTATTTAGATGGAGCCATGTGATAAATTCTCCTCCTAATGGAATGTGAGTGGAAGTGACATGTTCCAAATTCAAACTGAGGTGGTTACAGACTGGATATGCTTTCTCCACATTCTCTCCCTTTTTTGTTCATTGCCTGGTTGTAAAGATTACAGTCGTAATGGTAGTAGCTCTGAATGGCAGAGCTATTAAGATGGAAAAAGCCTGAATCTCTGAAAGACTGCATGGAGCAAAGTCCCTGATGACACACACTAGATTGTAAAGGGAGCAAAAAAGAAATTGTTATTATCCTGAGCCAATCGGATTTTTAAGGTTGTTTTCTAAAGCTGTTAGCCTACCCTGACTAATGCACTTCTGTGAAAACAGTGTGCTTTGGGAGAGGGTAGTTAATATAAAAATTTGGTTGCACCTTTTAAAGCTTCCCTAATTCATATTTGTGTGAAAGTATATTGCAAACTTGCAGACATTTTACAAATGTAATATATTTTTATCAACATTAATAAAATATTAATACTTATAATTTAGTATTTACAATTGTGCTTATTCTTCAGAATGGAAGTTGAATAAAAGAATGGATAGACAAGGTAAACTACCATTAAAGCTGAATTTTCTAAGAAATAGTGTATGTTGCAGGATCATTGAAGTTAGATTTTAAGCTATTCTAATAGCTTCATTATTTTAAGAAAAATATAGACATGAGAAAATGTAAAACATAAGACACAGACGATTTAAAACATATAAGAAACCTGAGTTTTCCTTATATTGTTTCTTTCTCCTTTTTAAAAAATGCATTTTTATTTAATTTGGCTTAGCTATTTTAAAGATCATATTACTCTAGTCAGATGCAATGTTTTAGAACTCAGTTGGGTCACAGGAACTTTCTCACCACTCTATTCTAATTTGCAGTTTTGCTATAATAAGAGTCCTAAATATATTGCTACTGTCTAGACATTTTATCTGAAACAAGTGTCCTTTATAGTCTCAGAGGACTTTTCTATTTTATTTCCAGTAAATCAAAGTCTGTGAAGAGCTTTGGTTCTTATTAAGATATACCCTTCACAGCCCAGTGATTGCCAAAGGTAGCAAGCCATTGACAGTTCATTTACATATAAGTGATGACTTCCATCAGGTAGTTGGCTCAAAAACACAATGGACATTTAGAGCATATCCAATATTTCTTGTACTTTGATGAGCACCAAGTGCCAATTTTTAAAGAGAAACTGACTATTGAAAAGTAGAGGCTTCTTTCTCCTGACCTTACACTGTCTTCTACAGCTCTAGAGTGACATATTGTCAACGAACACAATGTAGGATCACATCTCTAAAAGGCATTCAGTAGCCTTACTTTAGTTCACTAAAAATCATGACTAATAATTACATTTAGGAAGTACAAGAAAAGAACAATCACATTTTATTAAAAGAAAAATAAATATCATCTCTATCCTGCCCCCATTTGTCATAAATCAGAACTTAATTTATATAGTTTATTTTTATAAAGTAATTTTGATATTGTTTTATATTAATTATTTTCTCTAATAAACATATTTACCATTTGAAATAGTGATCACACAAGGAAATCCTGTATCCAAGTTTGCAAGTACCTTTCATTTTAAGTCTGTGCTTTTGTTCCCAATGTTTATGAGGGAGAGAGGTAGAGGAAATCTAACCAAGTTTTTATCCTAATAATGACAAATGGGCAGGATGAAGATCTGTTACCATGCTGGGATTCAACACAGTGTTTATTTTTTCTTTTCCTTTTTTTAAAATTTTGCATTTACCAGCTTTTTTCAGTACTGAAATAAAGAAAAAAATAAACTTTGCTCCTTAAAGTGAAATTCTCTTAATTATTCACAGGAACAACATAGATATTTTTAAATACCTTTATTGAAATATAATTGACATTCAATAAATTTGCATATATTTAAACTGTAAAATTTTGTAACTTGATAAATCAGATGTATCTTTATGATGCTATCATTACAATCAAGATATTGAACAGATCCTTCACCCCCAAAAGTTTTCTTGTAGCCTCTTTTTCCTTTATTTGGGAAGTTTTTGGATTTAAAAACAATCCTGCATGAAATACATGATTCACATATACCAACCCACAACCAACACTTTGCATGGTGTGGAACATTTGTTACATAAGATGATAGCACATTTTTAAAAATTGTGCTTTTAATTAAAGTCCCTGATTTAACTTAGGGTTCACTGTATAGCGAAGGTCTATGGATTTTTTTTTAAATTGATTCTGCTACCATATAGATGATCTAAAATTTCCCCTTTTAATCATGTTCAGAGATATGTTCACAAAGTTATCCGTTACCAAAATATTTCTATTATTCCAAATAGGAACCTTGCACATTTTAAATCTTAACTTCCCATAAGCCAATGCCTACATTTTAGCTAGTAATAACCTTTTTCTGATCAAATGTTTTACACAGATCGATAGATGGATGGATAGGTAGGTAGATAGAAAAAAATAAATTCAAGATTCTTAAAGGAACTGGTGTTACACACTTTACTTCAAATCCTTTGAGCACTAAGGTAAACACAAGTATACTGTATATTGACTCTTGGTTTTTCACTTTAGAGTACATTAGGAGTGAAAGTAGGAAAAATAATTATATTACCAATAAAATAATATACTTTAAAACACATTTTGAGAAACCATTTCCAAAAAAAATTGAGTAATGAAGGTTATTCTGGAATACAAAGCAATTCAGTGGCATATAATATTTCAATGAAATATCACACTATTGTCATTTTTAAAAAAATAAAAAAGAAGAACCCAAAAGTATTTTATACTAGACTGATGCTATTTTTGGAAATAAGAATTTTAAAATTTCTTTATGGCGTTTATTGGTAATGGAACAATACAAATTTCAGAACAGTGAAAGGAATACTTGACACTATGGATTCAATTTTATTATTATGAGAAAACAGGTTTTCTACAAAGAAGATCAAATGAATGATGTGCATCCAAAGATATTTAGGAATTATAGGCTAACTTGTTGAAGTCCTTCTTTGTATTCATGATGTTTGTCCTTTATTCATGTTGAAACAGTTAATCCATTGCTAATGTCCACCTATGTCTTAGAGTAGATAGGTTCAACAATCAAAGGTAACAATATTGTGTTGAAAACATTACAATATATTTAATGATTTATAATATTCTTTCATTTTCCTTTCTCTCATGGATCTGGCCACTAACTTTGCAACAATCTGGATATTAGCTCTTTTGAGTATTGGATGTCCAGTCACTATAAGACAAAATAAATATTTGCATTAATAAACTTTCAATTAATATGTTTTCTTTTTGAAATCCAACAGTATTACAGGAAATCAATTATGGTTGTACTAGAACATGCACAAGACTTGAAGTGGTCATATTACTTTCAGATCCATCACATTATCTTATATATCATGCCAAGAGAATCAGTAAGTTACTGTGGGACAAAAGAGTTGAGGGAAGGAATGGCCAAACCTGGATTACACCAATATATAGAATATTTCAAATAAATTAGATGGAGCATATGTTTCCCTACAAAAACAACAGTATTGAAATGTTGTACATTACAGTGTAATCAAGTACAACACTGACATTTGAATTGATATTAACTAGGACTTATATAGATTACTTCTATTTGATTCAATTTATGTATAAAATGGCTTTCCAAAAAAGAAATCAAAGCCATAGATTTTCTGTGGCCACAATTAAACACACCACCAATCTACAGAGGGAAGTATATATTTGTTCTTCAGTTCCTATAGTTGCTATTAAACAAAAAGGTAAAAAAATGCCAATTATCAGTTAAAGTTATGGGAACAATCCTCACTGTTAAAAGGAAATGAATGATTTGACGTGTTGTAAGAAGCAGGGTTTGTTGCTGTTTTCATGTATGTCTATACTGTCATTAAATAAACAGGAAGGCCTTACAATAAGAAAATTAAATTAGACATTAACAATATTAATAAAGTAACTCATATTGGTAATTATATTGCTTGTGTGATTATATGGAAAGGCTACCACAAATTGGTATCCTAGCCTAGTACAGTTATATAAGATAAGCCTGAGATAAGTAGGTTAATTCTCAACATAAGAAATTAGGATGAAATGCTTTCCTATTGTGGTTTTTTTTAATAAATGTAATACCAAACTTACATTTCATCAGTTATAAGATAGTTGAAATATGGGATTATTCAAGGTAAGAAAAATAGAAGGAAAACTGCATAATATAGTCCAAGTTCTTATTCTACATATTTGTGACTGAACTCTGATTTAGCACTCAATCTCAGTTTCCTTATTTTTCAAATGAGGATAATATCTTTTTTGATCAGTTGTTGAAAGGATCCAAAAACATATACCAATCGATATAGTGTCTCACACTTGGTAAGTATTCAAACTATAATTATGTATCATTAGTGTTATTATCTACATTATGACATTCTGATACAGGCTTTTAAAAAACAGATTTTTACTAACAAAGTTTAATTGATTTCATAAAAATTTAAATTAAATAAAGTATTTCATTTTACGAAGGATAAAATATAAGTACACATGATATATTTTTAATTGTTCAAAGTAAATATTCCTGACCTTCATTTTTGCCATATGGCAGAATAGATTTACAGAACAATCATTTTGATTAAAAAGAGTGAAACCCTGAATAAAATGTTAAATGTATTTTAACTTTATTGTTAAGCTGGCAGACAGAGAAGAAAACGTAGAGGCCAGAAATGAAGCGAAATCAGTAAACTTGGTGGATACTTGAGTGATAAAGCCAGATTTTTTGGTTTGAGGTTTTTTAGCTGTGCCCTGGAGATCTGAGTGTCAGCCCTGAGAGAGAAGTGGCAACAGGAGATAAAACCTAAGATGCCCCCAAAATGGGGGTCCAGCATAAGACCAAAAGGGCTACATCATAAGGGTAAGAGAGAAAGAAGTAAAAAGAAGTTTAAAAAAAACTTTAAAAAAGGGGACAGTAAGAAAACTTCCTTGCTTCACTGAGGCTGATTAGATGGAAAAAATGTATCTTCCGAAAATTCATAAACTCATAACTTACTAACATGCCCCTGACTTGGTGTCTAAATTCATATCACCCATGTGGCCCAAAATATCTCAAATAAATCTGAAGTTTGTTGGGTCCCAAGAATCAAATTAAAAACCTCTCTGTAGGAAAACCACTTCAACTGAGACTTTTAAAATATGTCATAGAAGCATATTTTATTAAACTCCAATATATTACAATGTATTTCTGAATGCAAAAGCAGGTTCCAAAGCAGTATGTACAGTATGATCCCAATTTTTGTTTAAAGTTATGTTAAAAGAAAAACAAATGCAATATTAAATACCCAAATATTAAAAATGGGTAGAATTATAATTTAACTTTATATCTTCTTCCACTCATCTGTATCTTCAACACAAAATATTATTTACATAAAATAACAATATTAGAGATTTTTAAATTTCTAGATTGGAATATATGGTAGAAATTCATTTGTATTTCCAATGTTGCAGAAATAATCACAAAGTAGATATTTATACTTTAATCATCTTAGAAAATTATTTCAAATTTGTAAAATAGTCAAATAACACACAATATGCTTAATATGAATTTTATAGCTTGTATTTACAGAAAAAGACCATTAATTTTTTTTTCTCAGAGGTTCAAAATATGCTTTTGTCCTCTGTTTTCTTTTAAACCACCTTCAAATTTTCATATGCACAAGTCTATTTTAATATTTTTCATGAAATTTCCCTGACTACTGTGGGTTGTTCATTATTCTATACTATTGGCAACTTACTATGAACTTTTCAAAATTAATCTTTTTTAGGGCAACTTGAAAAGAAATCCAAAACATACTGTATTAAAAAATAAAATATATGCTAAGGTCATCAAATATTAATTGTGCCTATTTGTTCAGGTTCGTACTAATTGCAATGGGGTAACATAAAGGGCACCAGCTGAGAGCTCTCTCAGTTTCTGTTTCCTAATCTGGAAACAAGCAAACAAACAAAAACCTGCAATTATTATGCTATTTCATATCGATTTAGTAAAAGGGGGGCCCTACTTGTCAGAGCATTATGGTCCTGCTAGAAGATTATTATAGTTTATATAAAGCAAAATATAGCTCTAGATGATAAATAATTATGGATATTTAAGTAATTACATTTGATGATGGTATGCAGCAGAAGCCCTATAAGTTAAGCATGAACTTAAGTTTTGTGTACCTTAGGATTTCAGACAGGGGTATATTCAGAAGACTGGCAGAACAAATCTTTAGGGACCTCTTTGCAAAGAAAGATAAAAAAAAAAAAAATTGGAAAAATCTCCAATACATGACATAATGGCAAGATGCAAGTATCTAAGCTTTATAGAGTTGCTTATGCAAATCTGGGATGTGGTTTTCATCAAATTTAGAAACATAATTACACATATACTACTCATGGTTTTCAGAAAAGAAAAACCCTGTCGATAAACTACTGAATAATCCTTTCTCCCCAACTGCCCATGGACATCTCTCCCTTGATTGCCTTCATTCTGCTCTCTTCATTTATTTATTTCTTGCCCATTCTTCAACATGAATCCTGAAGTAATGATTGCTTGATAAATTCCCAGGCATTGGTAAATGCTTTGGCTTCTAAGCTCCTTTAATATTTTTACTCTATGCCAGTGTTTACTCTTTTTTTTTCTCTTAAGCTGTTTTTATTACACCCAAGGTATTAAGACAAGTACAAAATAATCTTGTAATCATAATACTGTATCAGTCAATTAAAAAAGGAGAAATTATTATGGTATGAAGAGATTTACAAATGAGTAAAACATACAAGCTCTGACAACAGATAACTTGAAATGGAAGGGGGGGTGCTCTTTTAGCAATGCTAAATTTTCTTAACAAAAAAGTGCAAAGTAAAGAGTGCTCTAAATATGTGTAACTAGGAAAACATTAAAGAAAAGCTATCTTAATACTACTCTTAGCATAACAGATTCCACTGCTTCTATTTAATTGCCTTTGTCAGTATATGCCTACTCCCCTTCCTAGCTTTAAGGAACAATTTCCTCAAAGGGATACTAGTGCAGCAAACCCTTAAATAATTTCATTTATTTTAAAAGTTACAACCTACAGAAATATTAACACCTTGTCTATCTAGATATAACAATGGCAACCATTGTTCACATGCACATCTCTTAGAGCAAGTCCACGTGGCTAGCTGGGTAAGGTTTCTGCTAGTGTTTCCCATTTTGACGTCCAATTTTCATTATCCTCACAAGTGAGTGGAAAGTCTGTTGACTGAGAAAATATATGACAGCAAAAGAACTAAATCAAGCCAAACTAACAGAAAAAAAAAAAAAAAAAAA
>JAQZBX010059513.1:0-17483 GCA_029593785.1 Cabassous unicinctus
AAAAAAAAAAAAAAAATTACAGACCAATCTAAGAACATAGTTGTAAAAATTCTCAACAAAATACTTGCAAATACAGTCCAACAGCATATCCCAATAATTATATCCCATTGCCAGGTGTGTGTGTTTGTGTAGCACAGTCAATAAACAACCAGAAGTAACATGCAAATAATAATAACAATAATGATTATGCACCACAACAAAGTAAGACTTATTCCTGGTATGCAAGGGTGATTCAACACAAGATAATAAATTAATGAAATAGACCACATTAACAAATTGAAGGCCAAAAACCTCATGACCATCTTGATCAAATGAAGAAAAGTTATTTGGCAAAATCCAGCATCCTTTCTTGATAAAAACACTTCAAATGATAGGAATGGAAGGAAACTTCCTTAGTATGATAAAGGGCATAGATGAAAAACCAACAGCCAATATTTTACAAGGAACAGGACAAGGATGCCCAGTCACCACTGCTATTCAATACTGTGCTAGAAGTTCTAGCTAAAGCAGTTAGACAAGAAAAATAATAATAAAAGGCATCCAAATAGGAAAAGAGGAAGTAAAACTCGCAGTTGATATGGTCTTATATTTAGAAAATTCTGAAATGTCTATGACAAAGCTACTTCAACTAATAAACCAGTTCAGCAAAGTGGCAGGATACAAGATCAACATGCAAAAATCAGTAAAATTTATGCACACTAATATTGAATAATCTGAGGAGGAAATCAGGGAAAAAATTCCATTTACAGTAACAACAAAAAGACTCAAATACCTAGGTATCTACCTCAGGAGCTGACATGTAAACTGGACCTTGAGGGGTAGAGAGAAATAGAAAGACACAGAGAGACACAAGAGCCTGCTGGGATCTCAAAATGGCAAGTGGTCCTGTGAGGGTGGAGAGGATAGAGCAAAGAGTCGGGGTGGTGAAAAAGAGGCTGCAAAGGAGGCCCAAGGCCAAGGTATGAAGAGCCTGGAATCACAGGAATAAGGGGGCTGGCCCCAAGGTTTTATCTCCAATTTTTTTTTCTTTTACTAAAGAACCTGTATCATTTTAAAGCAAAATCAATAACGTCATTTAAAAAAAATACCTAGGTATCAATTTAACCAAAGATGTACAGGACCTATATTCAGAAAACTACAAAGCAATGCTAAAAGAAATTAAGGAAGACCTAAACATATGGAAAGGCATTCTGTGTTTATGGATTGGAAGACTAAATGTCATGAAGATGTCAATGCTACCCAAACTGATTTCTAGATTCAATGCAATACCAATCAAAATTCCAACAGCCTACTTTACAGAAATAGAAAAGGCAAATACCAAATTAATTTGGGCAGGAAAGTACACCTGAATAGCCAAAAGCATTCTAAAAAAGAAGAGCAATGTGGGAGGACTCTTACTGCCAGACCTTGAAACACATTGCAAAACCTACAGTGGTCAAAACAGCATGGTATTGGCATAAAGATAGACACATCGATCAGTGGAATAGAATTGAGAATCCAGAAATAAACCCATACCTCTATGGCCAACTGGTTTTTGACAAACTTACCAAGTCCATGTTACTGGGACAAAACAGTCTTTTCATCAAATGGTGCTTGGAGAACTGGGTATCCATTACCAAAAGAATGAAAGAGGACCCCTATCTCACTCCCTATACAAGAATCAACTCAAAATGGAACAAAGACCTAAATATAAAAGCCAGGACCATAAAACTACTGCAAGAAAATGTAGGGAAATATCTTCAAGATTGTGATAGATGGTGGTTTCTTGGACCTTACACCCAAAGCACAAGTAACAAAATAGAAAAATAGAAAAATAGGACTGCCTCAAAATTAAACACTTTTGCACCTCAAAGGACTTTGTCAAAAGGGTGAAAAGGCAGCTGACTCAATGGGAGAAAATATTTGGAAATCACATATCCGAATGGTTTAATATCCATGACATATAAAGAGATGTTACAACTCAACAATAAAAAGATAAATGACCCAATTGAAAAATAGGCAAAAGACTTGAATAAACATTTGTCCTAAGAAGAAATACAAATGATGAAAAAACACATGAAAAAATGTTCAACATCTAACTCTAGCAATTAGGGAAATGCAAATCAAAGCTACAATGAGAAATCATTTCACACACACCTATTAGAATGGCCACTATTAAAAAGACAGAAAACTATAAAGTGTTGGAGAGGATGTGGAGAGAAAGTAACACTTACACTGTTGGTGGGAATGTAGAATGGTACAGCCACTGTAGAGGAGTGTTTGGCAGTTTCTACAGAAGCTGAATATAGATTTGCCATGTGACCTGGCAATACCACTACTGGGTGTATATCCAGAAGAACTGAGAACAGTACACGAACAGACATCTGCACGCCGATGTTCATAGCAGCTTTTTTCACGATTGCTAAAAGATGAAACAACCCAGGTATCCATCAACTGACAAATAGATAAACAAACTGTGGTCTATTCACACAATGGAATATTATGCAGCTGTAAGAAGAAATGAAGTCATAAAGCATATGACAGCATGGATGAACCTGGAGGACATTATGTTGAGCAAAGCAAGCCAGACACAAAAGGGCAAATACTGTATGATTGCATTACTATGAACCAAATATATTGCGTAACATTGTATGGTTCAAAAAAAATTTTTTTTTTTACGTATCCAATACACTTAATTGAGAAATGGATGTTTTTATTCAATTCTGTTTTCTTTTTATTTTTTTAATTGTTTATATTTTTCAATTATTAAATGTACAAAATAAAGTTTAAAAAAAAAAAACTAGATGACCCTAGAGGACATTATGTTGAGTGAAACAAGCCAGACACAAAAGAACAAATACTCTTTGATTACCCTATAATGAACTAAATATATTGTGTAAACTCATGGAGTTAATAACCAGAATATAGATCACCAGAAAATAGAATGAGATTAGAGAATGGAAAACTGAGGGTTAAGCTGTGCAGAAATGGTTAAAAGATTGTTAATCTTTGGAAATGACTAAAAAAGATGAAAGCACAACATAGTGTTTGTAACTAGCAGTGCTATTATATGGGGATGACAGTGGTTGAAAGGGAAAGCCTAAGGGCATATATGTTACTAGATGGCAAGCTAAAAAATGTTACATGGGACTGTATAGCATAGTAAAACCTCGTGTGAAATAGTAATATGGGTAATATTGCATATATAAGACTGTTTTTCTTTGAAACTGAACAAATGTATGTTAATGTTTCAAGATGTTAATATCAGGCAACAACAACAACAACAAAAAAACCATTATGCTAAGTGAAGGAAACCACATACAAAGTACCACATATTGTATGATTCCATTTATAAAGATGGAATTAGATGAGTCATTATGTAGGGCTGGGGAAGGATAAAGGAATTAAGAAGTGACTGCTCAGGGATGTGGAGTTTTTCTTTTTGGAATAATGAAATTGTTATAAAAATTTTTGTGATGATAGATGTACAACACTGTGATTATACTAAAAGCCATTGATTATGCATTTTGGATAGATTGTATGGTATGTGAATGTATCTCAGTAAAACTGCTTTTAAAAAAATGAATAGAGCAGATGTAGCTCAGTGGTTGAGCACCTTATTCCCATGTACAAGGTCCTAGGTTTAATCCTCGGTACCGCCTAAAAAAAAAAAAAAAAGAATGGTAAGCTTATTAAGCATTTTTAAATCAACTTTGCTTCCCTATCATATGGCCATACTGAAAAAACATAAAAGATGATTAGTTTTCTGTTTAATATTGATCAACATTATAAAACATGGATTTTCTTTAATTTTACTAACTCATAAATAGTAAATTATGTAAATAAAAATAAAATTACTTAAGGAAATCCTGTGTAAAATATTATAACTAAGTAAAGACTAGAGTGCAATATTGTCTATTGAATGCTTCAAACTGTATCTTCTATTAGAACATTTGTGAAAGGAAAAGAGAACTCCATGACAAGGAGCAAGGGCAGGCCCTTATTAGGGCAATAAAGATAATTCAGTTTGGAGGTATATGGGACCACCCTGCTCAGCCATGGCAGGGTCCTCAAATGTGTGAGCTACAGCTAGTGGGACCACAATCACTTAAGCCAAAGCTTGCCCCTGATGTAAGGTGGCTTCTACCCCCATGGACAAGAAAGAACTGCCGAAGATGCCAGTCTGCCTTCTCTCTTTTTTTTTAATGATTTATTTAATGCTAGTGTAATTTCATATCAATGAAAGGTACAATCCATAGTAGAGAGATAATAATCAATAACTTTTTTTTATTCCCTCCCTCCATGGCTCCGTCTGTTTGCTTGATGTTTTTGCTCATTGTTTATGCTCGTTGTATCTCATTGTTTGCTCATTGTTTTTTTTGTGGGTTTTTTTTATTTTTTATTTTTTTGCTTGTCATCTGCTTGTTGTCTGTTTCTCCTTAGGAGGCACTGGGAACCGAACTTGGGACCTCCCATGTGGGAGGCAGGTGCTTAACTACTTGAGCCACATCCACTCCCTTCTCGTTATTTTTGCTCATTGTTTGTTTTTGTTTTTGTTTTTTGCTTGTTGTCTGCTCCTTGTTTTTGCTCATTGTCTGCTCCTTGTTTTTGCTCATTGTCTGCTTCTTGTTTGTTTGTTTTCTTTAGAGGGCACCGGCAAACAAACCCAGGACCTCCCATGTAGGAGGCAGGCACTCAACTGCTTGAACCACATCCACTCCCCCAGTCTGCCTTCTTAATGCCAATGGAAACAGAAGGTGGTGTGGGGGTAAGAACCAGATAGATCTGGGTGAGATCCTGGCTTTGCCTCATACCTGTTGTTTGTCTTGGGGCAAGTTACTTCACTGAATCTCACTTTCCCTAAATTTAAAAGGAAGATAAGACTCTTTCATCATGAGATGTTAGAGGGATTAGAGAAAAGGCAAATAAAGTACTTCACATAACACGTGGTAGGCTGATGTTACTGACAACACAAACCACAACTGCCACAAAAACCTAGGGCTACATAAAAGTTGTCTTCCTTTTTTCCTGCCCTCCCTGGTCATTTGAAGTCACCACTAGCTGCTTTTTAAGCAAGGGAAGGTTCTGGGCTGTAGATTAGCTTTTCTTCTGGTTTTATTCTTAAAATTACTCAGATTTGAGGATCTTTTCTTTTTCTCTCTTTCTTTCCTCCTCTTATTAAGCAACTATTTCTTGCAAACCAACTGTTTGTGAGGAACTGTGCTAGTTTCTGGACACATGATATTGACTAATACTAATAATATTAGCAGCCCTAATAGAAGTAATATTAGTAACAATAGCTAATGTTTGTTAACACACTGACTGTTGAATACAACAGGCCCATCCCTGCCTTCACATAACTGAAAGACTGGAGGAGCCAGATGTTTAAAAACATAATCACTCTGGGCCAGAAATTTCACAGAAAATGTATTTCACTCTTTTTCTGTTTTCCAATATGGAAGACGGAACTCCAGCCAAGCCTAAACGCTGGTAAACAAATTTGGAACCAAAGCCACATAGTAAGAGGTTAAACTGAAACATAGTTTTCCTTTCGTTTTTGCTGAATAACTATGTTTAATTGTCTTTGCAAACAAAAAAGGAAGGGGGAAAAACTATCCTGATTCAAGAAGAGATTGGTGGGGAAAAGTGGTAGAGAATGGGAGTGAATAATCATGGATAAAATTCATTCAGGAATGTTTAGGATACAATTATTTGAAGTAAATAATACAATTACAAGACAGTGTTTGGGGCAATTTAACCAATAAAATAATCTGGATTCCTTGTAACCAGCTATCACTTAGGGTGGGTAATGAGTATTTTCTTTTTAAACTCCATATTTGTTCCTACTCTTCCCAATCCCACCAAGGTAACTAGAGCCTAGCTGATTGATTCCCAGCCTGGGTCCATGGGTGTAGCAATAGGAGTCTATGAGCCATTTAATCATTGAAAAACAACAAGTTTAGCATTTACCTGCAATAAGGCTGCACAGACTAACATGTTATGCTTCTTTGCCTTCATTGGGAATTATATCAAGTTGTTGCAGTACCTGGTATCTCGGGCAGATTGACGATTGCTGGCATCATGGAATTTGTTGGTGAAATACTGTTTTAAAACATGAGATCCATGTTAGGGAAAGTATTGTTATAAAAAAAATATCTCTGATTCTGAAAAGCCAGGACACCCAAGCTTAGTTGAGTGTGTTATGTGTAAAACAAAAGGAACTTGGCTATTTAATCGAGCAGTATTCTCCTGAAATAATTTATGAAAAATAAATTCATGCATTTTTATACAAGTATACATTTCTCAAGAGAGAAAATAAGAATTTCTCAAACCCATCTGCATCTCTGCAATGCATGTAATTATATAAGAGACCATTTTAACAACATTTATATTTTTTAAGGGATGCTATCACTAGGAGTTACATCTTCTTCTTCTGGGGACCACATGTAAAAGGCAAAATTGCATTTTGACGTTAATTTTAATTCAGGGTTTCTATGGACATTAAAAAGATATAGCGAGAGCGGATGTGGCTCAAGCAGTTGGGTGCCCACCTCCCACATGGGAGGTCCCAGGTTCACTTCCCAGTGCCTCCTAAAGAAGATAAGCAAGACAGTAAGCTGATACGATGGGTCCAGAGCAGCTAGCTGACACAACAAGATGGCACGATGCAATGACACAACGAGGAGACACAACAGAGAGACACAAAAAGCAGGCAGCGGATGTGGCTCAAGCGAATGGGCACCTCCCTCCCACATGGGAAGCCCCAGGTTCAGTTCCCGGTGCCCCATAAAAGACGACGAACAGACACAGAAAGCAGACTGCAAGCGCAGACAACAAAGTCGGCGGGGAGGGGGGCGCGGGTAAATAAATAAATCTTAAAAAAAAAAAAAGATATAGCAATTAGTGATTCTCTTTTTTGTGTGTTTTTCTACTCTGAAGGTGTACCTCACATGAGATGTTCTTAAATCGTCCACTCTAATCTCAGGTTTTTATGTTGCATTTCAGTAAGAGCATAAAACAATTGGATGGATGCCTTTTCCCCCTAGTTTCTCATATTCATTGATATGCTATTTTGGTGAATCCTTATAGCAAAAGCTATGAAGATTAATGTGTAATGTGTTGCTCTACAGAATTATGAAATTTCATGTTGCAAAACGAAAATTTAAAGAAACATTACGCCCATATGATGTAAAAGATGTTATTGAACAATATTCTGCTGGCCATCTGGACATGTTGTGTAGAATTAAAAGCCTTCAGACACGGTAAGCAATAAAATTATTCTTTGGTTTTTAAAAAAATATGCATAGATAATATCTGGGAGGAACTTCTCTCTAGTAGGAGAAAACTTCTGAATTCCATATTTCTAATTCATTCTTAGTGGACAACCAGAGTTTTGGTATTAAGGTAGATTTTACTGATGCATATAAATCAGGCTTTGCAATCTTTGTCTATCTGATTGTTCTGTACAGTGCTAGATATACACTATTCTTCTAATAATTATCTTATTGAGCGATTAAAAAAATGAGTTCAATATGTTAACCCCAACAATATGTGTTATCACAAAACTAAGATATTTAGTCAAGTCAGTTTTTTAAGATCTTGCTTCCCTGTTAGGCACTTGCATTTGGGATTGAATAGTTCTTAAAATATGAGGATAGAGTCTTAAAACAGTTTATTTCACTACAGCTCACTTAGTCCTGTATGAAGCATGTACTGGGTAGGCCCCTAGTAAAATACCTATTGATCAGGAATAGAAATCATTTGTTCATTCATTCATTCACTTATTCTTTCATTCAACAAGTAATTATTAAGCCCAATATAGGTGCCAGGCATTGACCCACTCCCCATTGAGCTTGCAGTTTAATAGATTAGAGGTTATGGCCAACGATAGATACTGTCTACATTTCTATGCAAACAAAATGGACTGGAAAGTTGGGTCAATAACCCTGATAATTTTTTAACTCAAAAAAACATACAAAAAAAGAAAGTAATTCACCTTTAGGCTGATCAAGTCTGCTTGGAGATTGTTATAACTCATCCTGTGGTAATACTACAGCCTCTGCCTAGGTGGCACCGTCTTCCAACTCCTTTATATTTTTTAAGGGATGCTATCACTAGAATACTATGTATGGATCCCAGGGTTTTTATAAAGTTGAACTGCTACAGAATTTATAGAACTAATCTTGAGTTTCTAGCTGTGTAGTGTATATTCTCCAACTAGATTCTAAATTCCAGAAGATGGGGACTAAAACTTTCTTACTGGCTTATGTCTCACGTGTCAATAAAGACTCATTGAACTGTTCTATTAAAACCACAAAATAAGCATAATTATGATTTTCTCATATTTTGAAGTCGTTGAACTCAAGAACTGCCTGATCAGAGGTGGAAACAGACAAGGATCTGGCCTAGAGCAATCTTCATCATCAGGACTCATAATCAGATCTCCTCTTTCTCTGACAGTGTTGATCAAATTCTTGGAAAAGGGCAAATCACATCAGATAAGAAGAGCCGAGAGAAAATAACGGCAGAACATGAGACCACTGACGACCTCAGTATGCTCGGCCGGGTAGTCAAGGTTGAAAAACAGGTACAACTCAACTATCTGGTTAACTTTTTAAAATACATTGGTTAACTTTTTAGCCAGATTTTTTTACATCAAAATTATAGACAATTGGCTGTATTTTAGTGATTAGTGTATTTTAAAAGGAATAAGATAAAAAAGAATTAATGAAATAAACTTTTCTTTGTATTTAGACAGTATTCTCTAAAATATTTTTGGATTTCCATATAAGCAATAGAAAATTTCATCTCATCAACTAAAACTTAAACTGGAAGCAACTGTAGATTTTCATTTGTGTTTTGGTTATTTTCATTATCCCTCTTTTAGGTCACCCTTTTGTAAAATAAAGCAAAACCTCATTGTAATTATGATTGCACATTTGAGGTTTGTTAACCCTGTTACTATATCTTCACATACAAAGAAAATATTCCAGAAATCAAATTTCTCCCCCAATTTGATCATAAATATTCCACATAGTAATTCTGAAGCATTTTGAACTTTCATTTTGAAATTCAGTATCAACTAGGTTGATTTTAATGTCTTAATTTCATTATAGAATAAGTTCCTTATAGACTGCAGTAAAGTTCCAGAATGTATTCATTGAAGAGGTTTAGGAAAGGCAATCTGATTGGGAAGGGGAGCACAATCTTATAGTGCTTATAAGATTTCTGAGAATATCAATTGTCCATTTTAAAGAAATAGGGAAAGGGAATTCTGAGAGAGACTATGTAGGGGCTAAAACATCCCTCTCCCCCAAATCCTCCTTTGGCCCCACCCTGCTAGATTGTACATTCACAAAGAGTCATAACTGCTTTGTACTTTATATTCAATATTTATTGCACTGTATTAACACGCTCTGATTTCACTTTTCAATTCTGGAAATGAAGCCCATTCTTAACAACAGGTTATACCAATGTGTAACCATTTTCCCCACTTTTAGGTCCAGTCCATCGAGTCCAAACTGGACTGCCTACTAGACATCTATCAACAGGTCCTCCGGAAAGGATCCGCCTCAGCCCTCACTTTGGCTTCATTCCAGATCCCACCTTTTGAATGTGAACAGACATCTGACTATCAAAGCCCGGTGGATAGCAAAGACCTGTCCACCTCCGCACAGAACAGTGGCTGCTTATCCAGATCAGCTAGTGCCAACATCTCACGTGGCTTGCAGTTTATTCTAACGCCAAATGAGTTCAGCGCTCAGACTTTCTATGCGCTTAGCCCTACTATGCACAGTCAAGCGACACAGGTGCCAATGAGTCAAAGTGATGGCTCCACATTGGCGGCCAACAGCATTGCAAACCAAATAAATATGGCACCCAAGCCAGCAACCCCAACAACTTTGCAGATCCCACCTCCTCTCCCTGCCATCAAACATCTGCCCAGGCCAGAGACCCTGCCGTCAAACCCCACAGGCTTACAGGAAAGCATTTCTGATGTCACCACCTGCCTTGTTGCCTCCAAGGAAAATGTTCAGGTTGCACAATCAAATCTGACCAAGGAGCGTTCCCTGAGGAAAAGCTTTGACATGGGAGGAGAAACTCTGTTATCTGTGCGCCCCATGGTGCCAAAGGACTTGGGCAAATCTTTGTCTGTACAAAACCTGATCAGATCAACAGAAGAACTGAATATACAGCTTTCAGGGAGTGAGTCAAGTGGCTCCAGAGGCAGCCAAGATTTCTACCCCAAATGGAGGGAATCCAAATTGTTTATAACTGATGAAGAGGTAGGCCCCGAAGAGACAGAGACAGACACTTTTGATGTCGTGCCACCACCTGCTAAGGAAGCTGCTTTTGCATCAGACTCTCTAAGGACTGGAAGATCACGATCATCTCAGAGCATTTGTAAGGCAGGAGAAAGTACAGATGCCCTCAGCTTGCCTCATGTCAAACTGAAATAAGTTCTTCATTTCTTTCTAGACATAGCAATTCCTTTAGCCATACCTATCATTGCATGAACTATTTTGAAAGCCCTTCTAAAAAGTTGAAATTGCAAGAATCAGGAAGAACATGAGAGGCAGTTTAAAAGCCCATTATCTTTTAATTGCATGAAAATGCATGTTTAGGGATGGTTGAAACTCCAAGGTACATTGACATTAACCCATTATTTAATTACGTACCTTGAGTTTAAAATTCTGAGAAACCAAATGCTGGCTAATGCTGTGGAGTGTTTGTAAATGCCAAGATTAGGTCATTTAGAAGATTTGACACTGTAGTTTGAAATTATGGAAGTAAACACCCTCAAATTTCAGGCATTTCTGCTTTATGATTAAATACAAAATACATTTTCAAAATTAGGCCATAATGTATATTTAAACACAATGGCTACCAACAGCTGCTAGCAAGGTATCAGGTAAAACAGAATTTGGGAATAATAGAAATGGCTGCTTATTTCAAGATATATTTGCCAATCCATTCCTATTCAGTCATTTTATTATTAATGTAATTTGAATGTCAATTTGTGTGCTTTTGGTGATTCAGCGCTGTGGCAAGCAATTTTGCACATCATTTTCATGTTGTTCTTTATGATGAGAATGTTCAATTAGGAAATGTGCAAATAACAAAATTCAGGGCCAGAAGGGCAAATAAACGGACTATTTGACTTTGTGGAAACATACTCCGTGATGTCTGGATCAACTTTGTAAGTGGTCAGCTTCTACACAAGCTAATGAACCACTGATAGGTAGAACAGCCAGTGTGACGGGGCTGGTCTCTGCAATGGCGCCAACCCCAGACTTGCCGATACTGCCCACGAAAAGGGGATGTGTGAGAAGCTATTCTCGGTAAGCTGACATACAGGCAGGACATTGGGGAATGGGACATTTGAGTGGGGACTGAGATGGGAAGAGGCTTGAAAAGAATCCAGAATCAGCACCAGGAAGTAGACGAAGTTAAAGAAAATGACTTCCCTCTCAAAGAGCAATGAGAGGGAGAGAAACAAACCAAATAAAAGAAATAGATTTTTTTTAAGTGAGAATTACTAGGAAATTCAACTACCTAAACATCCCTTATTCTTATATATAAACAGAATTTTGAAAGGTATTTTTTAATATGCCCTGAATGTCTTTTGCTATTACATAGTGCATTTTGCATATGAAAGGCTAAAACTAAATTTCCTTTACTTTTTATACTGTGGTGAACATTTTCTACTCTCCCCAAGAATGTTGCCCCAGAGCTGAAATCACTGGTTAAATTGCCTTGTAAAAGCATTTGCAAGTCAGGTAACATTGGCAGGGTCTGCAAATCAAAACGTTTAATATAGCAGGGCACCCAAAAATAAATAAACAAACAAATAAATAAAAGAAAACAAAATAAAATGAAAGGTGTATTTACCAGAAAGTAAGGAATCCTGCTGACTGCTTGTTGGAAACCAATATAGATATCTCCGACCACCAGAACTTCAGCCAAAGTAATGGTATTTGAAGGCAAAGAGAAAAGAGATCATCTCAATTCACCAGAAAGGAGGTTTCCTCGGCAGACACATTACTGCTGCCTGGAGAAACACTTCTCCAACAGCCAAGGAAAATGGAACAGGGATAAAATGATTGTCCAAAGGACGAAGAAGGCCCTGAAATCCACCAATCTTTCCCATCACTGACTGCCCCCCACCTACTTTTCTTCCTCATTAACTGCTTTATTGATTCCCTGCCACGATTTTGCTTCTGAATGTCACCAGGCCTTAACCAGCCTCCATTCCCTAATAAACTGCTTCTCCATTCTACCAAAATGTGCTTCTCCACCTTTTAACATCCTTGCCCCTTTTGATAAACACCGAAATTCTAAAAGCTTTCTTTCCTCACCCCACCTGGATTCTAACTAACTCCCCTGGAATGTGTCGTTCAGAATTTTCTTGGCTGCTGGAGAGACATAGGAGATAAAATCTAAATTTTACATTCAGTTAGAAAGATTTTGAAAAGGTTTTAGAACAATTATTTTCATTTTCCAAAATGATTATTTTAGTAAATTATTAAACACAGTTCTTTCCCTACACATATCTCCGCTTACTCTGAAGTTGTGATCTCCCCTCCCAAGGAAGGGACACTAAAGCCAGATACCTGCCATGCACAGAGCAGACTCTCTCCAAATATTAGTAGAGGAAGAGGAAGGAGGCAGTAACTTTCAGGTAGCACTGACTCTTGGATAGACTCTGTCCTGGGTCAAACCCCACTGGCAGCAGGAATTCTGAATGTATTAGGGACCCCTCCTTAGGCCTCAGTAGATTTCAAACAGTACAATTCATCCAGCAAGCCGAGTACTAAAGATTAAAAAAAGAAAAAACATAACCTAAATACATCACTGCAGTCTTAATCATACCAAAATGTGATAAACCATGTTGTGAAAAAAGTTTCATACATTGAAGCCATGACCATTTTGTGTCTTATCTTTCTCTAGCACAAAAATTCTTAGATATTAAGAGATAGTATTATGTACAAACTGTAGGGTTCTGTCTGTTGTGTTACTCTTTATGGAAATGAGAGGGGTCTCCCATTTACACTTGGCAAAGTCCCATTTGTCAATCCCAAATGGTGTCTTGAAGCACAATTTAGTTGATCACTGAGTAGCTACATGCTTTCTCAGTTCAAGTTTGTCTACTTCTTCAATATGTAGGGTTGATGAAGCTAATATTTAATTGAAAATTCCATTGTATGAGGTTAACTTAAAAAATTTGATGTCTAATCTAAATGTTTAAATTTTGTTCAACTTAATCAATATCTGTAGATTGCAAGTTTTGTTTAAAATAAGCCACTTTAAGTCTTTATCTCCTGTTCTAAGGTGCCTTTCTCACCTCCCATGGACTGTGTTTCTGAAAGTTCTTAATTTGCTAGTAAAACAAGTGTAAGAGAGGAGGAAATATGGCACAAAGTGACTAATTCTCATGCCCATTTGCAAAGAAAAGCTGTAAGAAATGCTGAAACCTGGGCAATTAAGGATCAATCACGTTCAATTAAATTGAGAAAATATCATAAATATTAACTTATCTCCCCAGAAGTTGTGGGTTTTTTGTTTTTGTTTTGCCTTAAATGACCTGGTTGTGTTTTTGTAAGAGAAAATTAATTTAATTATATGCATTTAAGTGAGAGTTATAAAAGTCATGTATAACAATGCAATTGTCTGTTTCCTGAAAACAACTGAATCAGGATTATATCCATTTCAAGCTACCATTAAAATGTAATTTCCTTTGCTCTCTTTTACTGGGATTATTTGTTTTAAAGTAAAACATTAAAAAGATGTCTATAAACAGCTAATGTGGCTATTTTTATCTGGAACTAACTGGTGGTTTCTGAACTGACTGGTCCAAGTCAACCAAACTGACTATACATATTTTGGTCTGAAATATAAAAATTATCTTTTTTCAGTGTTGCTGAAGAAATTATTGGTAATTTGGGTAGTGAAGGGATTTACAAATATTTGAGGATAACATAAGAGATTAATTCAATATTGATCATAACTCACATACCAGCTTATGTGAGGTTTGTGTGAAATATAATAAAAGCATTTGCTAAACAAGTGATAAAAATGCTGTGCCCCTGGCTACCATTTTTTTAGCACCTACCCAGCTCTGCCTTACTGGTGAGAACATCTGTTCCAAAAAAGATCCTTTCCCCATCTTCCCTAAAAATCCCATTTCTTCTGTTGCACCAGCAAATTTGTGCTGTGTCCATGACTAACTCTAGTGGAATTATTCGGAAGCTCAGAATGTTAGAATTCTGAAGTAAAGAACAAAGCCCAAACAGAGGCATCTTAGACAAGGGGAAGAATGAGGAAATGTTATCCCAGTGGTAGAAGGGGGCTTCCCACCGTGGTTCTAATGAGATCAAACAGGTATGTGCCTAATCTATCAACTTCTAGAGATGAGCAAAAATAAAAATGCTTGTTCTCCCTACTTGCCTGCATTAGGCGCTCCTGGAGCTCCTGAGAGGATCTCCTCTTCTGGAAGCTCCTGTTTTTCATTCAACCTGACCGGGCCTCTGCTCTGAGAAGCAGAGCTTGAAAAGATTGTCTTTTCTGGGATCCCTCATGGAATAGGGGCTTCCCATAGGGCAACACAGACCTGCTCTTGGCTGCTTCTGCAGACCTCAGCAACTGGGCCTGCCCAGGAGTACCACCCGGGCTGCATAAGCTCCTCTAAGAAAAAAAGAGGGCAGCAAAGGCTTGGCATATTAAAGTAGCTTATTTTATTATCTCTGCCAGCAAAATACTTTCTTACATTTAGAAGATCTCCCCACCCCACCCTAGACATAAGCCGGGAAGGTCTGAGACAAAATTGGAAGGCACGAATCCAAACTTCCATCAATGTCTTTCACGTTTTTCCACCGAGTGCTGTCAAGGCTTTCCTTTTCCCTCCTGGACCACGCAGTCGTTTGTTGCTCATGGAAGAAGGATTCTAGAAGAACCATCCGAAAGGCAGAAGGGAGAGGCCCCCAAAGGAGAATTCCCCGCAGATCCTGGCTACCAACGCCATGTCTCCAAGATCCATCTCCACGTCGGGGAAGGCACCCAGGGCTTCCTCTGTCACCGGCTGGCTCCGGACAAGTCGCAGCATCTCGAGGCCTGCGGATAGAGCTCGTAGGGTTGGCAAAGCGGGACTCCCGAGACCGCCTCAGGGCAGGCCAGAACCGCAAGGAGGACACTGCAATGCGGGGTGCGGGTTCACCCCAGCACAGGCCTTCCAAGGTGTTCCATCCGCACCTCCCCGCTACCTGACGGTCTGTTAGCCACAATGGGGTAGCAGCGAGATCCCCACCATCCTACCGAAGCCGCCGCGCAACTTAGCCAGGACTCAACCATCAAGCCCTCAACCCCCAGATCAGCCACCGACACCTACCTAGGGCCCGATGTGGGGGGTGCTGGCTCTGCAAATGCTGGACCATACGCATCAACCACTGCCTGGCCTTAGGTGGTCCGACTAAGGTGACGCGTGTCTGGCCAGTGGCGGTGAACCACCCCTCCAGCTGAATGAAGGTGCAGCTGTGCTCCTCGATGCGGTGGAGGTCAGCGTCCGAGCGTCCTGTGCACACAAGAGGTGAGAGAAGGAATGTGCATGAACCGGAGCATCCCTGGGTAGTGGAGGAGGGAGGCTAGAGGGAGTAAGGACCCGGGACACACTGGGGTGGGAGGGTATTGGCAGGCTGAAAGCCTGAGGGACAAGAGAGGGACAGGGGGAGGGGGCATGGGCAAGGATACCTACCGAAGATGCGCTCCTCCTGGTCATCTTCCATGTAAAATACCAATGGAGTGTTAAAGTTTTCAGGCACGGCCCACCACGGATTCTTCCTCGTTGCCATTTTGTGCACTGCTTCTACCTGAATCAGAATAAGGGCAAATTCAAGGCCCAGAGCCGGGTCAATCTGCATGAAAAAGAGCTGGAAAAAGACTGGAGAGACCCATCCATCCCGTGTTAAATATAGGCAGTTAGCCCCGCCCCCTGGACCCACCTTAGGGAGGGGCGTTCATTCCTGTGGATCCTATCAAGAAAATCCCTTCCAAGGAAAGGCCTAGTCTGAACTTAACCCTTTAGGACCAAACTGGATTATTTAATCAGTGCTTGCCTCTCTGAAGCCCAGTAATCCAGGATTTCCTTCACTCCAATTACAAAGGATTTGGAAGGGGATCAGTCTCCCAAATCTTGATTATTTAATCAGTCTCAACTGATTAAATAATTTTGCATGATTGGTAGGGAACAGTAGACTCTACCTGTCAGCTTCCAAGCAGCCTCCTAGGTCAGTTTTTTGTGGGTTTTTTGTTTGTTTGCTTTTTTCACTTTCTCAGTCTTCCCTTTTGGCCAAAGGCAGGCAAAGTAAGCCCCCAGGACATTAATCTGTGGGATTCATATCCACACCATTGTCAGAAGCTATTGATCAGAAGGTTATTCAGAAAACACTGTCTGCATCTACACTACAATTAGTCTTTCATGTTCCTTTTGTTGTAAAGTGAGTTGTTCAATCATCTGAAATGACAATGACTACACTGTAGCTTTTAAAACTATACAGGATGCATTGGTCAACTACAATGTAGGTAATTACAAAATAATTATTGGTCTGAAAAATGGCTACAAAGGCAAGGACCTAGATTTCAAATATAGGCAATAAATCAAGTCCCAAAATATGCCTGAATCTATTCTAGATACCCTATTAGCCTTCTTTTTTAACCTAGCCACTAACAGTTATACCTGAGCAGTCATGTTTTAATAGATGCCATAAGTAGTGCTTATTATAAAACAAAGTTCTTCTTGAGCAGCCAAGAGAAAACTAAATGTTATGCAACCATCTATAGCCACCAATCCAGTGTATTGAGCCCCTAGAACAAATGCAACAACATTTCTGACATCTGCTAGGGGCAGAGACAAATTTTGGACCACCTTTTCTAGTTGTATTATTCCTAATATTAGGATTGGAGTTCTCTGGGTCCAGATGTAGAGCAAGTCATTTATCTCTTCTGGGAGCTCTCATGAATAGTTCATACTTGCCTTGTTCTGGTTTATGAATATAGTTCTCAGAGAAACATAATTCCATGTAGGAATAGGTATTTTAAATACTAGAAATATAATAAAGTCCTTAAAGTTATTCCATACTCATAAGGTATGTTTGTGCAATAATCAGGTGAAAGCCTGATGTCTGCATAAAAAAGTAGTACCTTAGTGTTGCACAAACTGTATGGAAAGTATTAGTATTATTTATCACAATGGAAAACAATTATTGGTCCCTTAAGATGTGAAGTTTCTTTCAGTGGAATGGCCCATACAATTAATATAGAATTCCTATATGACCTGACAATTCCACTTCTAAGTATTCCCATAGAATTGAAAATAGGGACTGGAATAGATATTTGTAACCACTATTCATAGCACCATTATTTTCAATAGCCAAAAGGTGAGAGCAACCCAAATGTCCATCAACAGATGAATGAATAAACAAAGTGTGGTATATACACTGGAATATTATTTG
>JAQZBX010059514.1:0-17503 GCA_029593785.1 Cabassous unicinctus
GGATCAAACCCGGTCCCTCCATATGGGAGACATACGCCCAACCATTTGAGCCACATCTCTCCCCCAGTGTTTTTATTCTTAGTTTCAAAAACATTTTTACTAAGGTCATGAGTTGAAGTAAAAAGTTAAAAATAGTAAAAAGTAATAATTTTTAAAGTTTCCTTTCAATACAGTGAAAATGACATAAATTAAAAATAAACATAATTTAAATATATTTTGTCCAATTATGGTATGTTTTTCAATGTAGATCTTCTTTTCTTCTTTTTATGTAGTCAAAACTCATTAATATTTTCTTTTATGATCTCAATTTTAAGATGCTGAAAAATCTGTCCTGTATTACTCATACTCATTTAAATTTCCAGCAGGAAAAATGGGAACTCCAGTGCTCAGGAAATCACATCTTTTCCATTTAGACATTATGTTTGGGTGAGGTAATATTACAATGTATACATTTAATGTGCATATTCATGAGTCTTAGCAAATTTGATTAACATTTCATATTGTCTATATGAATAGCTCTCTGAAGGGCATATTCAAAGATTTTGCCCATGTTTCTGTTGGAATGACTGTTTTTATTAAATTATTGACTTGTAGAAATTTAGTGTATGTTGTGCACATATTTTATTGTGGGACATTTATATTCCAAACCCTTTATCATACACTTTGTGTTACTTTTCACTTATAGAGTGGATGTAACTCAAGTGGTTGTGCACATGCTTCCCATTTACAAGGTCCTTGGTTTGATCCCCAGTACCTCCTAAAAAAATGAAAAAGTCAAATTCCATGGGGGAGCAGATGTTCTCAGTGGTTGAGTGTCTGCTTCCCTTATACAAGATCCAGGGGTCACCCTGGTATCTCCTAAAATAAAAGGAAAAAATAATATCTGTTGATGAATAGAAGTGATTTTCTTTTATTAATTAATTTTATTTTTCTCCTTTAAATTTAAAAATTTACATATTCTATTCAGTAAACAAAGCCATGAAAACATTTTTCTATGCTTTCTCTTAAAAATTCATTTATTGTTTCTTTTTAGTTTGCATATTTAGATTTGCATCCATTTAAGTTTAAATATGCCTCTGTATTTCCTCACATTATAATTCTTTTTTCAGCTCTATCATTTTTCCTTGGTATGTTTTAAATTTAAATTATTAGGCCCACACAGATTAATAACTTTGCTATCTTTTTTATGGGTTCATATCTATTATTATTATGACATGTTCAAATTGCCTTTAAGTCTACTTTGGATGATAAAATACTGTGTCTTTATATTTAGGTCTCATTTCATTGGCATATGGTTGAGTTTGGTTTTCTCATCTAGTCTAATAATGTTAAAACATTAATAGAAAGAGTAATTAGTATTTTTGTTAACTATACATGTACATATGCTTTGATATACTTTTTTCTCTATTTTCTTGACTTCTTTTGGAATAATCCATATTTTTATAGTCCATTTTCATGTGTTATATAAAATTGTAAGCATTTTTACTGAATAATATAGAGTATATTATTTTTTACATTCAACGAATATAATACAACATTGGTTGAACTTGTATAAATTAAAATCAAAATCTCTTCTCTCTCAGTCACACAAAGGTCAAACTTAAATCCCAAATAACCCTGTTTGAGCAGGATATACATTCTTTTCAAGTGCTCATGGATTTTTCTTCAGGATATACCATCTATTGTTTCACACGACAGATCTTAATCTTACAAAGATTGAAATTATGCAAAGCTTTTCTCTGATCATAATGGAATGAAGCTAGAAGTTGATAATAGTTAGTAAAAGGGAAAATCCACAAATATATTGAGATGAAGCAACACACTTAAAGAATCAGTGGATCAAAGATGAAAATGCAAGAGAAATCAGTAAATATTTCAAAACAGATGAAAACAGAACATGACATATCAAAACCTATGGGATAGAGCCAGTGGAGTTCTGATAGTGAAATATATAGCCCTCAATGTTTACATTAAAAAAGAAGAGCTAAAATCAGAGACTTAAATGCACACCTGGAGAAACTAGAAAAAGATTAGCAAACTAACTCCAAAGCAAGCAGAAAGAAAGAAATAACAAAGACTAGAGGAGAAGTAAATGAGAATGAGAACAAAAAATATAAATAATAAGAAAATCAACAAAATCAAAACTTGGTTCTTCAAGAAGATCAAAAGATTTATGTTTGGAAAAAGTTTGCACTTAAGAACAAGGACAATGCATTTTTATCTGCATTTGTAAAAACTATATCAAAGAACAGTCAATAAATATATTGAATACCAAAATCTACCCTTGAATATAATTGGATAGATAATCAGTTTTATGAAAGGAAAAGAGTACAAGTAGTCCTTCCAATTATAACATTGCCTAGACTTTGAACTGTGAGTTCATAATAAAGTACTCTGATTTGTTCCAGCTTATGTAAACAACAGTGGTTACTGTGGCAATTTTCCACCCTTCCATACTCTCCTTACATACAATCTTGTCCTCCTAATTTATTAACTTTTTATTACTTCTTCCCTCAGTGCTTTCAGAAAGAATCATCACATCATACCTGAAAATGTTTTCATTTCACCCTGTAATTTAAGTGATAGTTTGGTACAGAATTCTATTTTTAAGTTCTTATGTATCCACTCTTCAAAGCAGTCACCCTAATGTTAATCAGTGTTGGTTATGTGTACTCACCTTTTTTGGAGGCTTTTAGAATATTTTTTGCCTTAGAAATTTTAAAATTTCATGGTTGATAATTGTATACGTGATTTGTATATTTTTGGTAATATTATTTTGACCCTCTAGTTGCCTTTTAAATAACTCAGGAATTTTATATTATTCTGGGTTATACTTGTTTATTATACCTTCAAATATTTCCTCAAAACTATTTTTTGAAAATAATAAACTATTTTAAAGATGTTTTAGATTACAGAAAAGTTATATCAAAACTGTACACATGCCTTTTCTGTCCCTTCTATCTGTACCTATAGTTGGTGCTGGAGTCGGTAGGTGTACACACAAGAGACTTTTGGGCTGTCTATGTGCCAACTGTGCCCTGAGCCTCAGTGGAGTTGCAGCACATTTACATATTGGACCATATAGTTTTATAGATTTTGATGAAGTTTGGCATGTTCTGTATCTATCCGTGCAAGATCATGTAGAACAATTCCATCACCCAAAAATGTCCTGTGTGGCATCTATTCTATTCCTGTTTCCCTCTCCACTCAGGACCCACAGTAACAACCAAGATTAACTCATTGATGGACCAGATTCATAGTTACTTGCATCAACATTGAGGGCTTGACATACTGGCATGCCCTTCCCCATTAGGCCCTGCATATGCTCTCAAGACTCCTGCCCTTCCAGTTGAGACCATAGCAGGAATCCCCAGTATGGGAGTATAACAGCATCCTGTTCATTATGTGAGTCTTCACCCCCTGATACAACACACTATGACAAGATGAATGCTACAAACTCCACAGAAGCCTGCCCCAGAGTGCCCTGTGCTGCATGCCTCCCACATCCAACATGTTAAACCAGTAAACCTCTCCTGTCATATTTGCCAAAAGAACATAACCAGCATTGTAGTTTCAACCACATACCCTCAAATTCCCAGAGTTCAACTGCTCCCTCCCCCAACCCTCCCCCCAATTCCATGGACAGTCTAACTCACCCACCCCATTCTACCCCACTCACAGACCAGCACCACCCAATCCAATAGCATCACTGCACCAATGTTATGCCCATCCTCTGTATAACTACACCCTTCCACATAATCATGGATTTTGCCCATATGGGCACTGACTCACAAACTTTTTCTCCCTTTCTGTCTCCTGTAAACCTATCTTCCAGAGATAGCTCTGTGAGTAAGAGTCTGCTGAACTTGCTTAATTCATAACAGTGAGGTCAAGTAATATTTGTCCTTCAGTTCCTGACTTGCTTCACTAAACATAAGGTCTTCAAGATTCATCCATGTTATTCCATATGTTAATACTGTATTTCTTTTTACAGTTAAGTAATATTCCATTGTATGTATGCATCATAATTTGCTTATCCATTCAGCTGTTGATGGACATTTAGGTTGTTTCCAACTTTGGGCAATAGTGAATCATGTCATTATGAACATTAGTGTGCAAATATCTCTCCGTGTCCCTGCTTTCGGTTCTTCTGGGTATATATCCAGCAGTGGGAATGCTGGATCATATGACAGTCCTACTGTTCAGTTCCTGGATCATATGGCAGTTCTACTGTCCTCCACAATGACTGCATCATTCTACATTCCCACCAAAAGTGTATGAGTGTTCCCATTCCTCCACACCCTCTCTAACACTTGTAGTCTTCTGTTTTTTTTTAATAGCCATCAGTCTAATGGTTGTATGATGATATCTCATTGTGGTTTTGATTTGCATTTCTCTAATAACTAATGATGTTGCTCATCTTTTCATAAGCCTTTTAGCCATTTGTATTTCTTCATTGGAGAAGTGCCTATTCAAATCACTTGCCCATTTTGTAAATGAGTTGTTTGTCTTTTTATAATTGAGGTGCTTGATTTCTTTATATATGCTCAATATTAGGCCCCTATCAGATACATGGTTACCAAATATGTATGTTAGATAAAAATATAGGGGATTCCCATATGCCCCCCCTCCCTACATCTCTCATATTTTCACACATTAACAACATCGTTCATTAGTGGGTTACATTCATTACAACTGATAAAACATTTTGGAGCATTGCCACTAAGCATAGTTTAGAGTTTCCATTGTAGTTTACACTCTCTCCCACAGAATTTTTTTGGTTATGATGAGATATGTAATGTCTTGTGTCTGTCATTGTAATTTGCTCAGGACACTTCAAAGCCCTGGAAATGCCCCCATATTGCACTTATTTTTTCCCTTTCCCTGCTCACAGAACCTCCAGTGTCCACTGCCTCCCCATCAATGAAAAAATTTCTTCCATTGCTAGAATCACAAGTCTATATTAGAATACCAGTAAGTCAAGTTTTGTCCATAGTTCTTTCCACAATCCTGAGGGTTCTTGGATGGTGATGCCCACTATACCTCTAATCAAGGGGGAGGCTTCAGTCCCATGGGGCAGAAGGATGGGACTCTCTTCCTTGCCACTCTTTTGGGATGACTGTTGTTCATCATCATCTCCTTGTTATTTGTCCTGGATGAGTTCAATGAATTGGATAGTAGGTTTAGCAAATCTTTTGAGATTCAGGGTCTGGCTGGCACATGGGCAGCCCAAATATTTTAGTCTCTTGATTGTACACCTATCAACCCTAGTTCTAATTATAGGTTCAAATAGAAGGGTCAAAAGAGCTATGTTTAGGGAAACCACAACTGAGTCCATCTCATATACGGGGGACCATAAATTACAAAGTAGGAACCTCTGGCAAGGTATCAAACTCCTGAGATATCTGCCCTAACTATAGTGTCTGGAAATCTCCAGAGCCTTCATAAGACCCACTATTTGAGGTAATATTTCCTTTGGCCATCAATGAGATCCTGCAGAGACATACATAAGCATAGCCTCCGGAATGACCTTCTGACTCCCTGTGAAGTCTCTTAGCCATATAAACTCATCTGTCTTTACCTTTCCGCACTTTTGGTCAAGGTCTTTTTCCAGTTGCATTGCTAGTTGGTGGTTGACAGTAATCCCTTGGTGCCAGGGAGGCTCATCCTCAGAATCATGCCCCATGCTGGGGGGAAGATAATGCATGTATGAGCTGAGATTTACTTAAAGAGGGGCCACATTTGAGCCACAGAGAGGCTCTCAGGAGGTAAATCTTAGGCACCTATAATACTGGGATAAGTATCAATTTCAATAGTAAAGTTTCATAAGTACAGTCATCAATATTAATGGCCCATCAATTGCCCATCCTCTTTCACTAGTCATTGCTCCTGTACTCAGGGGATTCTTGCTGTTCCATTAAAGAATGTGGCAGAACTCACTAGGATGGGAATTTGATATTCTTTTGGTTGCAGTGTGACTCTCCACCTACCATGACAATGCTCCATGAATATTCAAGCACATTTATATGCCTTATATCTATGCCCAGGTGAACCACCTCACATGTATCCCCCATCACTGACACACCGCACAAATGATCCTCACTTATCATCATCATAACCCTTCTGTAGTCCAAAAGTTCTTCAAAAATGAAGCCAATAAATTTAGCCATATACAATTAATGAGAAAATGAAATGATAGTTTTAAAAATAAGAAATAAAATACAAGGAGTAATAAAAATACTGAAAAATACTTAATAAGTAAATAAATAAATTTCTCTTTGACATTATGTCTTTTATTACTGTAAGATGTGACATCTTGAATGTATAGTGACATTGTATTCCATTTACTCACCCAGTGTTTTACATTTTTCATTTTGTCTTCAAAGAAGTTTTACTTAGAGAAGTCATGTACAGAAAATAGAGGATTCCTGTATACCCAAAAACTTCCCCTTTTTCCACTTTCCCTTATTAATAACATTTTATACGTGGATGGTACTTTTGTCACAATTGATATAAAAATATTGAAACTTAGCTACTGTATTAGTCAGCCAAAGTGGGTGCTAATGTGAAATATCAAAAATGGGTTGGTCTTTATAAAGGGTATTTATTTGGGGTAGAAGTCCACAGTTACCAGGACATAAAGCATTAATTTTCTTCTCTCACCAAAGTCCATTGCCACGTGTTGAAGCAAGAGAGCTGTCAAAGTTTGCCAGGGTTCAGGCTTATTGGATTCCTCTCTTCCCAGGGCTGCATTTCTCTCCAGGCTTAGCTCCTGTTTCCTCCACAAGGTCAGCTATAGACGATCAGGCAAACAGCTCACTTCTCTTCTCCTGGGTCCTCTCCAGTATCAAAACTGCTTCTCAAAAAGTGCCTCCTCTGTCCTTTGCCTTGCCTTTTATATTCGATTCCCCACCCACCAAGGGGTGGGGCTCAATACCCTAATGCAGTGGCCCAGTCAACGCCCTAATCATAACTTAATCATGCCCAGATTAACAGATCAGTTTACAAACATGATCCAATTATATTTTTGGAATTCATAATTACATCAAACTGTCAAATGGCCACAGCTAACAACCATGGTCAATGGTTTACATTATGGTTTACATTTTGGACCATACACTTTTATAAATTTTGATGAAATTTAACATGGTCTGCATCCATCATTGCAAGACCATGTAGAACACGTCCATCAACCCAAAAATGCCCCATGATACGTTTATTTTTTTCCTCCCTCTCCCTCCCCTCAGGACCCATGGTAATCAACAGGTTTCACTCTTTGAGGACAAGATTCATAGTTTCTTGCAACAACATTAAGGGCTTGACATCCTCCCCTATTAGGCACTGTTTATGCTTTTGAGAAACTCACACCCCTTTATTTGAGAACATAGCAGGTCTCGCCAGGAATGTTGTCCATCACTTTCCCATTAACTTTGTGGGTCTCCAACAACTGATACAAATAACTATGACAAGATGAACATCCACACATTACCTTGATTCCTGCCTTAGGTGCACCCTGTCCTAAATACACCCCACATCCAACACCCTAAACCAGTAATCCTCTGCTGCAATGTTGCCAGAAGAACATTCCCAACATTTTAGTTTTAACCACATGCCCACCAATCTAGAGTGTTCACCTGCTCCCTCTACCAACCTTCCCCTCAGTTCCATGGACAGTCTAACCTACACTCCCCACCATACACCACTGACAAACCAGCAATGCCTAACCCAAAAATATCACTGCAACACTGTCATGACCCTCTGCTGCATAATTACACTCTTCCAACTTATCATAGATTTTGGCCATATGAGCATTGGCTCACAGACTTCTTCTCCCTTTCTATCTCCTGTAAACCTATCTTCCAGACTCTAGCTCTGTGAGTCTGCCCAATTTACTTAATTCATAACTGAAGCAAGTGTCTGGCTTGCTTCATTCAATATAAGGTCCATGTTATCCTGTGTGCTAATACTGCATTCCTTCTTATAACTGAGTAATATTCCATTATATGTACATACCACAAATTGTTCATCCATTTATCTGTTGGTGGGCATTTAGGTTAATTCCCACTTTTGGCAATAGTGAAGAATGTCACTATGAACATTGGTGAGCTTATATCTTCTTCTATCCTTGCTTTCAATTCTTCTGCATATATACCCAGCACTGGAATTGCTGGATCATATGGCATTTCTATAGATAGCTTTCTGAGGAAAAAACTCAATCCAAAGTTGTTGCACCATTCTACATTCCCACCAGGAGTGGATGAGGGTTCCCATTCCTCCACATTCTCTCCAACACTTGTAATACTTTTTTTTAAAAAAATAGCTGCCAGTCTAATGTGTGTAAGGTGATATCTCATTGTAGTTTTGATTTGCATTTCCCTAATAGCTAGTGATGTTGAACATCTTTTCATTTACTTTTTAGCTATTTGTATTTCTTCTTTGGAGAATTGTCTATTCAAATCACTTGTCCATTTTTTTACATGGGTTGTTTATTCTTTTATTTTCAAGGTGTAGGATTTCTTTATATATGCCAGATATTAGGCCTCTATCAGATTTATGATTACCAAATATTTTCACCTATTTAGCAGGCAGCCTTTTCACTTTCTTGACAAACTCCTTTAAGGTGCAAAAGTTTTTAATTTTGAGACGGTATCCTTTATCTATTTTCACTATCACTACTTGTGCTTTGGGTGTAAAGTTCATGAAAACAATTCCTGATACAAGATCCTGTAGATGTTTGCCTACATTATCTTCCAAGATCTTTAAGGTTTTGTCTCTTATAGTTATATCATTGATTCATCTTGAGTTAATTTTTGTATAAGGTGTGAGATGGTGTTCCTCTCTCATTCTTTAGGATATGGATACCCAATTTTCCAAGAAATATTTGTCGAAGAGGCAATTCTGTCCCAATTGTGTGGGCTTGATAGCCTTGTCAAATATCAGATGACTGTATATGTGGGGATTTATATCCAAATTCTCAATCTGGTTCCATTGCCCAGTATGTCTATCCTTGTGCCAATATCATGCATTTTTGACCAAAGTAGACTTGTAGTGCATTTTAAAATCAGGTAGTGTGATTCCTGATTTCTTTCTTTCTTTTTTTTTTTTCAATATGTCTTTGGCTATTCAAGGTCCATTGCAGTTCCAAAAAAATTTCATAGTTGGCTTTTCAAATTCTGTAAAAAAAAAAAAAAATGGTGCTGTAATTTTTGTTGGGATTGCATGAAATCTGTAAATCAGTTTGGGTACGATAGACATTTTAATGAAGTTTAGTCTGCCTATACATGAACATGGAGGACTCTCCCATTTATTTTGATCTTTTTTTAATTTCCTTTAACAGTGGTGTGTAGTTTACTGCATATAAGTCACTTACATCTTTAGTTAAATTTATTCCTATATATTTGATTTCTTGTTGTTGCTATTGTAAATGGGACCTTTTTCTTGATTTTCACCTCAGATTGTTCTCTGTTGGTGTACAGAAATACTACTGATTTTTGCACATTGATATTATATCCCTCTATTTTACTGAACTCTATTTACAAGCTCTAGAAGCTTTGTTGAAGATTTATCAGGGCTTTCAGGGGTTTCTAGATACAAGATCATGTAGTCTGCAAAGAGTGAAATTTTTACTTCTTCTCTTCAATTTGAAAGCCTTTTTTATATCTTTTCCTTGCCTAAGTGATCGAGTGCTTCTAACACAATGCTGAATAAGAGTGATGAAAGTGGGCATCTTTGTCTTTTTCCAGATCTTAGAGGGAAAGCTGTAAGGATTTCACCATTATATATGATATTAGCTAGGGATTTTCCATATATACCCTTTACCATATTGAGGGAGGTTGCTTCTATTCCTATCTTTTGCTGTGTTTTTATCAGGAAAGAGTGTGTATTTCACTTGTCAAATGCTTTTTCTGCATTTATAGAGATGATCATGTGAGTTTTTTATTTTGATCTGTTTATGTGGTGTACTACATTGATTGATTTTCTTATGTTAAAATATCGTTGCATACCAGGGATGAAACTCACTTGGTCATGGTGTATAATTCATTTCATGTGTTGTTGAATATCATTATCAAGTGTTTTTTTGAGAATTTTATCTAGGTTCTTTAGAGAGATTGGTCTATAGTTTTCCTTTCTCATGGTGTCTTTGTATGACTTTGATATTACGGTGATATTGGTCTCATACAATGAGTTAGACAATGTTCCTTCCACATCTATTTTATGGAAGAGTTTAAGAAGGATTGGTATGAGTTTTTTTCTGAAATGTTTGGTAGAATTCAACAGTGAAGCCATCTGGTCCTGGACTTTTCTTAGTTGGGAGATTTTTGATAACTAATTCTATCTCTCATTGTGATTGGTCTGTTGAGTTCATCAATTTCTTCTTTCATCAATGTAGGCTGCTTGTGTGTTTCTAGGAATTTGCCTATTTCCTCTGTTATCCATCTTGTAGGCATACAATTTTTCAAAATATCCTCTTAGGATAATCTTTATTTCTGTGGGTCAGTGGCAATATCCCCTTCCTCGCTCTTTAAAAGGGATTATATATTTTCTCTTTTTTCTTTCTTAATCTAGCTAAGTGTGACTTTTATAAATCTTCTATAAGAATCCGTTTTTGGTTTTATTTTTTCTAGTGCATTCTTATTTTCAATTTCATTTATCTCTGCTCTAGTATTTGTTATTTCATTCTTTCTACTTCCTTTGCGGTTAGCTTTTTGTTCTTTTTCTAACTCCTCCAGGTCTGCACTTAAGTCTTTGATTTTAGCTCTTTTTACTTTTCTTCTTTTCTAATATAGGCATTTATGGCTACGAATTTCATTCTCCCTGTAGATTTTGATGCATTTCATAGGTTTTGAACCTTTGAGCTGTCATTTTTAATCATTTCAAGGTAGTTATTGATTTCATTTTTTATTTCATCCTGGACCCCTTGTTTGTGTAAGAGTGTCTTGTTTAACTTCCATATCTTTGTGCCTAATTTGGTTCTCTGTCCCTTACTGATTTCTAACTACATTCCATTGTGTTCAGAGAAATAGTTTGCATAATTTCAATCTTTCTCAATTCATTGAGAGCTGTTCTATGGCCTAGCATGTGTTCTATCCTGAAGAATGATTCAAGTGCACTCGAGAAAAATGTATATTCCGCTGTATTTGGCTGTAATGTTCTCTATATGTCTATTATGTCCAGATCCTCTAATGTATTATTCAAAATCTTTGTTTCTTTATTGATTCTCTAAGAAGACGTTCTGTCTAATGGTGATAATGGTGTATTAAAGTCCCCCACTATAACTGTAGTGGCATCTATTTCTCCAATTAGTTTTTGCAGTGTTTGCCTTAGGCATTTTGAGGCATCCTGGTTTGGTGCATAAATATTTATGATTGTTTTTTCTTCTTGATTGATTACCCCTTTTACCTATATATAATATCCTTTGTCTCTTAGAATAGTTTTGCATTAAAAATCTATTCTATCTGATATTAGTATAGCTACTCCCACACATTTTTGATTATTGTTTGAATGTAAAATTTTTTTCCAACCATTCACTTTCAGCCTCCTTGTGTCCCTGTGTCTAAGGTGGTTTTCCTGTGGAAGCATATATGTTGGTTATATTTCCTTATCCATTCTGCCAATCTGTGTCTCTTGACAGGTGACTTTAATCCATTAACATTCAATGTTATTACTTTTAAGGAATTACTTATATTCACCGTATTTTCTTAAGTTTATGTATGCCATATATTGTTTTTATTTCTCTTTTTAACTTTTTATTTGTTCTTACACTCTCCTCCAACTCTACTCTCGTGTTTTTTTTCCCTTTTGACATGCACAATTCCCTTTACTCTTTCTTGAAGTGCAGGTTTCTTATTGATGTACTCTCTTAATCTCTGTTTATCTGTGAGCATTTTGAACTTTCCCTATTTTTTGAATCCCAGCTTTGCTGGATAGAGAATTCTTGGTTGGAAGTTTCTCTTTTTTTTTTCTTTTAGCACCTTAACTATGTCATACTCCTGCCTTCTTGTCTCCATGGTTTCATAGGCAGAATCAGCACTTAATCTTATTGAGCATCTCTTGTGTGATGGATCTCTTTTCTCATGTTGCTTTCAGTATTCTCTCTTTTTCTTGAGCACTGGAAAATTTGACAAGTATATGTCTTGGAGTTGGCCTGTTAGGATTTTACTGTTTGTGGTGCTCTGCATTTCCTGGACATGTATGTCCATGTCCCTCAATAGAATTGGGAAGTTCACAGCCATTATTTCCTCCAACACACCTTCTGTCCTCTTTCCCTACTCTTCTCTTTCTGGGTTGCTTATAATACATATGTTTGTGCATTTCATATCATCATTCAAATCCCTAAGTCCCTGCTTTTTAAAAATATTTTTTATCTATCTGTTCTACTATCTGTCTGATTTCAGATGTACTGTCTTCCTCATTGCTGATACTTTACTCTGCCTGTTCAAATCTGCTGTTATGTGCTTCCAGGGTATTTTTGATTTCTTGCATTGTGCCATTCATTACCATCATATCCATTATCGTTTTATGTATGTTTACAATTTCTTCACTCTGTTTTCCATTCTCTTCTTAATATCCTTAATCTCTTCCTTCACTTCATTGAGTTGATTCATGATATTTGTTTGAACATCTCAGATTAGTTGTTCTATATCCTGCATCTCTACCTGTTTGTTTGTTTGTTTCTTTTAGTTTGTTCATTGGACTGAGCCATGTCTTCTTGTTTCTTAGTATGACTTGAAATTTTTTGTCGGTGTCTAGGCATCTGTTTATTTTTGTTTGTTTCTTTGTTTGTTTTAAAAGATTTGTTTATTTACTTTATCCATTTAACCAACCCCCCACTTGCTGTCTATGTCCATTCACTGGACAATTATCTGTGTCTGTTTCCTGCCCTCTCTTCTTATCCTTCTACTCCTGTCTTCACTGGGATTTGATCCTGGGGACCTCTGATATGGGAGAGAGGCATTCTGCCACCTGTGCCACCTCATTTCCTGGTTTTTTGGCATGTCTCATCTTGGCTTTCCCCTGTGTCTCTCTCCTGCAGCATCATGTTCTTGCTGCATGGTTTGGCAGGGCCTGGCTCACCACGCATGGGCCTGGTGGCTGACTGTGTGTGGACCTGGCCCACCTGCATGCATTCTTTATTTTTATTTTACTGGGAGGTCCTGGGGATCGAACCCAGGACCCTCCATATGCCAGATATATGTCCAAAACTTGGGTCACATCTATCCCCTCCCAGGCAACTTTTTTTGGTTGTTTCTTTATTATATATATATATATATATTTTTTTTTAAAGATGCTTAGATTACATAAATGTTGCACAAAAATTACAGGGATTCCCATGTTCCCCACCTACCACACCTCCCATAACCTCCCACATAAACATCTGTCATTATTTGGCATATTGCATGCAGTGAATATACACATCCTGGGGCTTTGCCACTAAGCATGAACCATAGTTTAGGTATCTGTTCATCTTTATGTTTTATTCAGTTGATTAGCTTCACTTTAGGGTTTTATTTTGCTGTTGTTTTTATGTGTATGGTAAGGTTTCACTTTGACACTTCATTCCTCTTATTCTATTTCCTTGCTACTGTCTGTGTTCCTTTGAAAAAATTATAACCAGAGAAAAGGAAAGATATTAGAAGAAAAAGAGAATAATAACAATAATAGTAAAAGTTAGAAGAATACCCATAAAAGGCCATTTTCCTTTGGATTCTTTCTCTTTCCAGAATTGTCCTAGATGACTCAGGGCACCTTCCTATATATATATGTATCCAAAGCAGCTCTTTCAGATAGGCTTCTGTCATCGTTCCACTCCTTTTTTGTTAGAGGGTCAGGCTTTGCCTACAGTCCTCATTGCCATTTTCCTGGAACTCATGGACACACCTGAGGAGTCCTAGAGCCAAGGGGGCTCCTTGCGGGTCTCACAGGAATCTAAAAGTCACTTAACAATGCATGCCAACTTTCAGGTTCAAAGAACTGGATCAGATATTTTTCTCTTTCTTCAATTCAGTGTTTGTGGAGCTCTTCTCCCCTCTCTACCATCCTCCAGAGCTCTAGGATCTGTCATTATAGTCACTGAATAATCGAAATAAATTATATTTTATTGCAAATAAATGAGCTATATCTAAGATAATAATAATTAATAATAATAATAATAAAGAGACCTGATACTTCCATTTTTATGATCAGGAGTAATTAATTTTCCTAAAGTAAGAGACCTATATTTTCAACTTTTAGGTAATTGATGTACTTTTTTGTTATACTAATATTATGACTGATGTTTGGTATTTTGGAAGCCAAAGTAATGTTTTTTCTAAAGAGAGGAAGATTCATTATTATAAACACCAAAAGGTACACGATATTATAAAAGTTGTTAAAAATATTTATCTTCTTTCCTGAAGGCCAGCATTTGGGAAACCTGGGCCCACACACTGAGAGTCAAAGAAGCTGAGCTGCTGTGCTCAGCCTGCTGTTCCCATCAAGGCTGCACATTTCCAGCACCTACCCTGCCCCCTTGCAGCAGCAAGTTCACAAGTTCAGTTCCATTTCCACACCAGACCCCAGAAAAGAAGGCTTACCCATGTCTGGCTGCACTAAGATTAACCTATCATCTGGCTCCTTTCAATGCCAGCTGCAGTGCCAGGGAGGTTGAGCTGTTATTAATCTGTTTTGTCTTTGTTTGTAGAAGTTCCTTATATATTAAAGAAATGAGCCTTTTCTACTGTGTGCTGTAAATAATTTTTCTCCATGGTTACCTTTTGACAAAGATGTGAAGAGATGCATTTATGACCCATTCCCTTCTTGGCTTCATGGTTTCTGATAAGAAATCAGCACTTAATATTATTGAAATTCCTTCATATGTAAGGTGATGTTTTTCTTGTGGCATTCACAATTTAACTACTATGTGTCCAGGTGTGTTTTTCTTTCATTGTATCCTATTTGAGGCTTTGTTTTAGTTTCCTAGATGCTAAAGTATGCACCATATATCACTTTGGATTAAAAAATCTGAATTTATTGGATCATGATTTTGAGCCTAGGATTGGAGAAATTGAGAGGTGATGAGTTTTTTTTGATTGTTTATATTTATTGGAATAATGAAAATGCACTAAAAGTGATTGAACTGATGAGTGCACAATTATGTGATTCTACTCAATACCAGTGATGGTAAACTTGGGTTAGATTTAGCTTTATTAATATGTATCAATAAAGCTGTTTTCTTAAAAAATAAAAATAAAATAATGGGGATTTATTGGATCATTATTTTGAGCTTAGGAAAAGCCCATAATTGAGATATCAGGAAGGTAATGATTTGTTCAAGGTGATTGTGGCATCCTAATGCTGGTCACTACTGAGCCTTTGTCCTTGGTTTTCCAGTCACATAGAATTGCACATAGTGGCATCTTCTTTCTCTGTTGTGTTCTTTTGTGTTCCATTGATTTCTAGCTTATGGCTGCTGTAATGGCTTCTCTCTACAAGACTTGCATACACACTGCTTATTAAAGATTCCAGTAATCTGGATTTAAAAAATCAACTTTGTACTTATACTGAGAGCTACTGATTGTATACTTTGGATGGAATTTATTGTATGTGAATATATCTCCATAAAACTGCTTAAAAAGAATCCACCTGGATTAGTTGGGCTGCACCTTACTTGAAGTAACCACGTCAAAAGTTCCTCTTTGATTTTGTGATAATCAGGGTAGGTTAAACATTTGCTATATTAGAAACATCTATGTTTCCCCAGACCTAGTTTTTCTACCTAGGTCTGGTTTTTGGAATGCTGGTGATAAACTAAGCCTGATTTATTATTTGACCATCCTGTATAGGAAAAGACTTTGGGTATCTTGGTCAACCTTAAGAGATATTACAGTGGGACAGATGTGGCTCAGGTGGTTTGGCATCTGTCTCCCATATGTAGGGACCTGGGTTTGATCCCCGACACCTCCTGGTAAAAATAAAAAAAGAAAAATATAGAAGGCACTTGGGCCACCGGACCCCATCTGCAGGTGTGCCATCAGGTTATGCGAGTGGGTGAACCACCAGGCCCTATGCAGAAGTGTGCTGCCAGGCCTCACAAGCCACACAGCAAGATGATGATGTAACAGGAGAGTGACACAAGGGAGAACCAAGATAAGATGCACCAAAAACCCAGGAACTATGGTGGTGCAGGTGGTAGGACACCTCTCTCCCACATCAGAGGATCTGAGGATCAAACTCCAGTGAAGACAGGAGGAGAAGGATGGGCAGAGAGGGCAGGAAATGGTCACAGGGTTACCTAGCGAATGGACACAGAAACAGCAAAAATGGCGGGAGGTGCAGTAAAAATGGATAAAAGTAAATAAATAAATAAATCCTTTAAAAATGTATAGGGGAGGAAGATACAGACTGTAGTTAGTGGTAATACTTTGATGATGCTCTTTCATGATTTCTTAACAAATGTTTTGCAACAATGCACGGTGCTTGTGGAGGGGGTGATGTGTGGGAGCCCTGTATGATGTTATGCATGTTTGTTTTGTAAGTTCATAATGTTTACTGAACACTTATAGTTTATGCTTGTTCATATATGAATGATATACTTCAATAAATTGTTTTTTAAAAAAAAATCCTCTTTGCAAGGGGTTCACTTCAATTGGAATTTATTAAGTTTAAGAACATGTTTTTTCTGAGGTACATAATGTCAAGCCATTACAAGATTGGGGAAGAAAAAAAAAAACATAAAGCACAGCTTGCCGATTTTATAATTTTAAAAATAGACTCATAAAGTTTGAAACTGAGTAAAATATGACCAATTTTTGTGTTTTGTGTGTTTTTCTGTGTGTGTGTATTTTATGAGAAGCAATTTTATTCTCTTCTGTGGGTGTTGACAGTGCTCATAGATTGTATTTCAAAACATTCAGAAAGCATATACCAAAATATTGTAACAATTCTTTACATCACAATTCAATAACTATTAAACAATTTTGTCTATTAAATACAGTGAACAAAATGGTATAAATGTTTACACCATTCTCTTGTATATAAGGCCTTTGTAGACAACAGTAACAAATGGAATTAATGCATAACAATATCAATGAGGAAAGACCTTCTATTTAAATAAACTGTTCTGTTTATAAATAAACTCTACTTTTTGAATACACATTTACAGACATGATCAATAATAAGAAACAACACATATATTTTTCTTAAAAAATATAATGTTCAGAAATGAACCACTCTGGGAGAATTCTCCTAGTAAAAGGGTAAGAAGCAAGCAAAGGATATTAAAGAGTTAAGAGTACTATCATACGACAATGTATGTCTGTTATTAGGATAATCTGTGGAGGAGTCCAGTTTTACTTAAATTCCATAAAGATACTGACAGAAGAATTGTTGGAGGAAATAATGTCTGAAAATTTCCCAACTCTATTGTGGGACATTACCATACATGTCCAGGAAGCACAGCACACCCCAAACAATATAAAGGTGGACCGGCCTACTCCAAGACATATATTTGTCAAATTGCCCAATG
>JAQZBX010059515.1:0-11776 GCA_029593785.1 Cabassous unicinctus
TGATTTTAATACTTTCAAGATCTATTGACACAGTCTTGACACTAAATGTTTGTTATAGGAAACTTCATATTAAAAAATATTTATTAACGCAACCAACATATAAAGATTGTGTGGATCTCTTAAAATTAGAAACATAGCTAAAGACCCTCCTCCTTGTAAAAATTTGTTTCTTAGAGTTCTTCTATAACAATCACTCTTTGATATATTTTTTTATTCTTGATTTGCTAAAGAAACAGGGTAATTTGTCCTGTACCATATTTTGAATTTGCTTCAATGTTTCCTCATTTAGTGTCATTTAACTTGCTCTTCTTTCCCTTTATTTCCTTTAATTAATCTATACTTAGAAGGAGTCTAGAGATTTGATTAGATTCATATTCAAATTTTCTTAGATACAAATCCTTTGTAAGTGTTGTATCATATCATGTGGCACATATGTCTGTTTATCTGACTTTTAGTTTGGGTCATTTTAATCTGATTTCCACCATTATCAAGTTCCCCATCAACCCATCAACCTGTTACCTAATTTAGCATTTATTCATGATCCTTGTTTAGAGCCGTCATTTTATTAGGGTTTGCCAGATGGTGACTTTCTAGTTCTTTCATTTATAGCTTAATTTTTAAAAAAGGTACGTATGTAGATCAATGGTGTTTTTTGTATTTGTTTTTAGGTACTACACGTAGTTTTATTTTAGATGAGAGGATTATTTTATGCTTGTGGGGAAAGTTGGAGGCAAATAGCATAAATTTATTTATATATAGACAAAATTGAATGATAAGAGAGGGTAAATAATTTTCTTAGAACCTTTTTTTTCCTTTTTTTTTGAGATATAGCCTAATGAATTTCTTGAATTAAATTTGTGAGCTAAGTTTCTGAAAGTGCATGTGATTTCACAGGTATTTTACTTGCATACTATATGAACCATGCAGTATTTTCCAGCTTTATTGTTTATCTTACATGCCTTGTTACTTGCTGTATAGTTTTCTTAAAAATTGATTTATGCTTTTGATAATTAAACATATTTTATCATTCTTTACTTTCAGATTCGAATAAAAGGTTCCCTTCCTTCATTGAGTCCTTTCCCTCAGTCGTTACTTAATTACTGTAAAGGAGGTGTAGCATTCTTTACACCTGGAGCAACTGGAGACCATAAGCTTGATGAAATTTCCAGTAAAGCAATAGGTTTGTGCCAGAATGAACCAATGCTAAGAAATTAAACCTAAATTTGAATAATTGTACATTTTAATTTAATAGGGGAATGTTTATAAACGTTGTTACTCCTCAAAATATAGCATGTTCTATGATATTTTATTTTGTGTTTACAAGCAAATACTATATTTTAACAGCCAGGTGTGTGTGTGTGTGTATGTATATATATATATATTTATATTATGTATGAAATTGAAATAGGAATTTATTATTTAAAACAAATCTTGACAGCTATGACATTGTCTTTTCTTTATCATTTAAATTTCAAATTTTAGCCCTCAAGAAAGCCTTTCCCTGGTAATTTTCCTACTATTAGGATATGCTGCCAACCACTTTAAGGGACTAAACCTGATGTTTTGTCTCCTGTATTTCTAACAACATGCCCCACCTAAGCTTTTATCGTTTTATAAACTTTAATATCAATTATTTTTTTTTAAAGATTTATTTATTTCTCCCCACCCCCTCATTGTTTGCACTTGCTGTGTCTGTTCATCTTCCTTGTTTCTTTAGGAGGTTCCAGAAACCGAACCCAGGACCTCTGATATGGGAGGGAGGTGCCTAATTGACTTAGCTACCTCTGCTCCCTGCTTTGTTGTGTCTCTCATTGTGTTTTTCTTCTTGTGTCACTTGTTGCATCATCTTGTTGCATCAGCTTGCCATGCCTGCCTATCGCATCAGCTTGCTGTCTTGCTCATTCTCTTTAGGAGGCACTGGGAACCTCCACTCCGTGCTTTGTTGTGTCTCTCATTGTGTTTTCTTTATTTCTTCTTGTGTCGCTCATTGAGTCAGCTTGCTGTGCCTGCCTGTCACGCCAGCTTGCTGTCTTCTTTAGGAGGCACCGGGAACCGAACCAGGGGCCTCTCATGTGGTAGGCGGGAGCTCAATCGCTTGAGCCACATCCACTTCCCAATATCAATTTTTTAAAAATATATTTATTTATTTACTTTTTTAATCCATTTTAACACCCCCCCCCCGTTTGTGCTGTTTTGTGTCCATTAACTGGGCAATTCTCTGTGTCTGTTTCCTACCCTCTCTTCTCATCCTTCTCCTCCTGTCTTCACTGGGATTCGATCCTGGGAACCTCCAATGTGGGAGAGAGACATTCTTCCACCTGCGCCACCTTAGTTCCTGGTTTTTCGGCGCGTTTCGTCTTGGCTCTCCCTTGTGTCACTCTCCTGTTACGTCATCATCTTGCTGTGTGGCTTGGCAGGGCCTGGCTCTCCTGCTCATGGGGCCTGGTGAGGTAGGGCCTGGGGGCCCACCCACTTGCGGAGCCTGGCAGCCCGCCTGCCTTCTATATTTTTCTTTATTTTACTGGGAGGTCCCGGGGATCAAACCTCCATATGGGAGACAGATGCCCAACCATTTGAGCCACACCCGACCCCCCCAATATCAATTATTTTAATGGCTTTTATTAGTGTACATATTATAATTTAATTTTGTTTGTACATTTAAGTTGTTTCTGGCATATCTCTTTCTTTTTTAAATTTTGAAATATTTCCTTAGGATAGATTCTCAGAAGTGGAATTCCTGGATCAATGAGTATGCCTGTTTTATATCTCTTGAAATAATATACCAAATTTTATAGTTCTTTCAGATTAATTTAATGGGTAAAAAATGCTAACTTTTATTTTAATGTGTCTTTCTTTTGACTTCTGGTTACAACGAACATTTTAGTTTGCTGTTCATGGTTTATGTCTAGTTACCTACATATCAGATTAAAAAGAAGTAAAACTTATAGGTATCATTCCACTCTTTTTTCCATAATTCTTAATTCCTAATCAGTCACATTTATATTAAGCCCTGATCTTATCTCTAGACTCTGATGAAAAAAAAATCTAACATACTCAACCTTTGCTAATGTAAAATAATAGGAGTCCTGGGGCCTCATCTAACTGGCTATTTTCAAATAAGCTTGGCACTAAAATGCTTTTTGATTGCTTCTATCCTCTGTCATGAGCTTAGTTTCATAAACTTTCTGTTTACTCTAACAAAAGACAGAGCCAGGCAGGTGTCATCTGGAAATGCATATATATTACTGGTTTATTTCTTGAAAATCTAGATCTGTTAAATTTATAATCCCAGTTAAAAGGTCTTTGCTCATAAAAAGCACTTGGTCCTTTGAAATAGTTTTTAAAAAGAAATTGAACATATATTTTCAGTATTTTCATTTTAACCCTAACTGAGGTCCACTATTTACTTACTGTTTTACTCAATTTTGTGTTTTGATTGTTGAAAAGTGATTGGATTAAATTGAAAAAAATTTCCGGGGATAGGATGTAGCTCAAGTGGTTGAGCACCTGCTTGCACATACAACGTCCCAGATTTGATCCCCAGTACCTCCTAAAAACAAAACAAACAAGCAAACACATGTAAAAACCAACTCAGGGGAGCCAATGTGGCTCTGGTTGAGTGCTGGCTTCCCACATATGCCGTCTGGGGTTCAATCCTTGATCCCGGTACCTCAAAAAAAAAAAAGTTGCCTTCCTTAGGTTGTCTTCTAAAATCATGGCATTCAAAATTTTTGAAGATTTTTATTATAGAAAATTTAAGTAGAAGTACAGAGAATATAATGAATTCTCAAGTACCTACCACCTAGCTGCAACAATTGTCAACATTTTGTAAGCAAATCTGAAACATTCTATCATTTCACCCATGAAAAGTTCAATATATATTGTTAACAGACAAGGAATTTTTTAATAACCACAATTCTATTATCATGCCTAACAAAACTAACAAAAGTTCCTTAATATCATATGTTACATACCATTCTGTTTAAATATCCTTGATTATCTCATCATTTTATAGTTATTTTTTTGAAATTAGGATTCAAACAAAGTCCTACAGACATTGCATTTTGGTCAAATTAAGTCTTACTTAATCTGTAAATGTTTCCTTCCCCCATTTTTTTTCATGCCATTTTTTAATTGAGGAAACCAGATCATTTATCCGGTAGAACTAGTTATATTCTGGTTTCAGTTGATTATATCTTTTTGGTATTTGAACTTTTTGACCATGACTTACTGTAAGATGCAGATTTTAATTCAAGACTCAGTATATACACACACCCTTATAAAACTGGAAAGTAAGTTTAGCATACTATCCTTACCCTTGCTAGGTATGGTGTACTCATGATATTTTCTGTTGTCTTTTCTTTTTAAAAATGGTTGGACAAAACACGGATTAAGAATGCTTTTAGATGATAAGTAGCTGCCTACTATGTTGTTGTACTCTATTTAACTGATTCTTAGCCTTAGTTCTCTCCCAGCATGCCTGTGAGATAGGAAACAATGAAACATGTCCATCAGGAATGGTACCTTTCTCAAAAGATTGGACCATAGGTTCTCTTAGAACCTATCAGAATCTGGTATATGGGGATGGAGTGTAGTTTGAAAATGTCCATAGGTGATCCTGATAATCCTCCTGGGGGCTTGTACTCACCACCCTGTATTCCCCTCCTGGGGTGGGTAGGGTTTGTTTTCTGCTCAGTTTATATAATATCAAAGCATGTTTCCCAGCTTTGTGATAGTTGTTTAAAAAATAGCTCAAGTAGCTTTCTGAGTAAAATGAAAATACTGACCACAGTATAAAAGTCAGTTTGCTATAAAAATAGGGTCACTAAAATAAATTAAGGCTTAAATGAATGACTGTTAAGTTTTAGGGTATTAATTTTCTCCCTCCACAGGAAAACATTAATCTCAAAACAGGTGAGTAGGGAGGATGGATCTTACTTGATTGTTCCACTTTAGTCATAATAAGGGAAATAAAATTTAAGATTAGCAGAACAATGGAAACAAGTTTCGCCAGCTGGATTGTGAAGTCTTTGCATTGTACATAGTTAAATCATGATAATCCATACAACAGAATACTATATTGGCAATAAAAAAACTTAGTATGTTTATTTTACCACCTTGGAAAGATAGTCAACCTATATGACATGAAAAAAAAAAATAGTTGTAAAACAGCATACGTGACATGATTTTATATGTATTTGTGTATTTGTATTGCTTTTAATATAAAAGTTAATATTTCAAATAATTGTTTTTAATATTAAACAGTTTAAAACATAAGTGCCTATCAATAAGTGAATTATCAAATAAATTAACTGTACAATAGAACAATATAAAGTAGAGCTCTATGTGTTGGCTTTGAAAAATATCCATATAATATACTGTGAAGTTATAAAGTAAGTAAAGTAAGTAGAGTAAGTTAACAATATATATAAAACTTCTGGAATGGATCTACATGACTTTTTAATAAGGTATTTACAATAAGCATGCAATTTCTTTTATAATCAACAAAATAATGATACTTATTTTGAAAAAGTAATCAGTTAAGGTGAGAATGTTATTAATATACACAGTAATACAATTTTATTTCATATTTGTATTCTTGATTTAGGTTGCTTCAGAGAACTTTGTGCTTTGTGTTGGATGCTGCATATCCGTGATAAGTTATCCTATAGTTGCAGACAATATCAAAAAGCAAGAGAAAATGTGGGGGAAAAAAAGGTATTTATCAGCACAAGAATAAGAAAATTGAACAACATTACTTGGGAAATTATTGTTTAATCAGAGATTTTACTCTTTTTAAAAGAATTTTCTCTTAGAACTCATTCTAGTCTATCAACCTAAACTGCAAAGGAAATAAAATTTTCAATGTCCATTTAGGACCTTGAAGTGGAGTTTGATTCTTCTATGGTTGAGCACTGCTTCAGTGCACTGGAATGGGCTTATAGAATGCTTCCTTTCTCTCGATTTTTGAATATTGAAGAACTTATTCAAGATGTAATTTTGAGCCTTATTGGAGAGTTGCCAGCAATCAGCAAGGTAATGTGATTACATATGAAAGTAAACTACAGCAGAATAAGACATTTTAAAGGATTTTCATTTTATGTTACTCATAAAACTCATTTTTTAATTTTTTTTAAGGTAGCAGAAATTTTCATTAAAGCATTTCCCAATCCGGAGGACATAAGGGTTTCTTTAAGAGAAAAATATCACTCACTTCAGCAGAGACTCAGGCACTGTGTTGTGAAAGGTATTTGTCATTTTTAGGCGTCTAATAGATAAATTGCTGAAGATTCTCATTTTTTGTAGTTGCTGTTTGCATGATATATATTTTTCTATCCTTTTATTTTCCATCTGTTTGTGTCTTTGATTCTAAAGTATGTCTCTGTAGACAGCATATAGTTGGATTTTGTTTTTTAATCTAGTCTGGCAGTCTCTGCCTTTTGATTGGATTGTTTAACCCATTCATATTTAATATTTTTATGGATATAATTGCATTAATGTCTGCCATTTTACATTGTCTTATGTTTCATGTCTTTTTGTGCCTCCTTTACTGCTTTCTTTTGTATTAAGTGAATGTTTTCTAATGTAGTATTTTAATTTCTTAAATGATTTTTTCACTAATTTTGTTGTTGTTATTTCCTTAGTGGTTGCTCCAGGACTAACTATATACATCTTAACTTATTGGAAGCAGCTTCAAATTTATACTAGCTTAATTCCTCTGAAATATGGAAATGTTACTCCTATATAGCTCTGTTTCCTTTCGGCCTTTTGTGGTATTATTTTTTTAAGTATTACATCTATAAATGTTATAAAGTTAATACATTGTTATAATCCTTTATATAAATTTTATGTCTTTTAAAGAAGCTGAGGGAAGAAAGGAAAACATGTATATATTAATAGCTTTTATAATATTTATCATTTCTGGTTTTTTTTGTTTGTTCTTGTGGATTTGAGTTACCGTCTGGAGTCATTTCCTTAGCCCAATACAGCTTTGCTCCCACCCACCTTCTTTATGCTGTTATTAGCAAATATATTACATTCCTATATGTTACAGGCCCAACAATATAGTATATACATATTGTTTTATACAATTACTTTTTAAATCAGGAGAAGAAAGAAAAATATGCATTTATATTGTCTTATAATTACATACTACCTTCACTGATGCCCTTGTTTTTTCATGTGGACTCTAATTACCATTGGGGTCATTTGCTTTCAGCCTAAAGAACCTCCTTTCTTATTTCTCATGTGGTGAATCTACGAGCAACAAATAACCTGTTTTTGTTTATATAGCAATATCTTTATTTCATCTTCATTTTTGAAAGATAGCATTGCTGGATATTGGATTCTTAGTTGATAGTATTTTCTTTGAACATTTTGAATATATTTGTCCTACTGCCTCTGGCCTCCATTTTTTTCTGCTGAGAAATTAGCTGTTAATATTACTGGTTTCCCTCCTAAGTGATGAGTCATTTTTTTCTTGCTGCTTTCAAGCTTTTCTTGTCTTTGGCTTTCAGCATTTTTACTATGATGTATCTATTTGTGAATCCTTTTGTGTTTATCTTACTTAGAGTTAGTTGAGCTTCTTGGATGTGTAGATTACTGTTTTTATGAATAAATTTGAGACTTTTCAGGCATTATTTCTTCAATTACTGTTTCTCTTCCTTTTTCTCTCTTCTCTCCTCTGATACTTCCATTATACATATGTTGATGTACTTAATAGTGTCTCACATTCCTTTGAGGCTCTGTTCATTTTTTTCTGTTCTTCAAATTGCTTCATCTCTATCAATCTATCTTCAAGTTTCCTAATTCTTTCTTCTGCCAATTTAAATCTACTGTTAAGTCCCTGTACTGAAGTTTCCATTTCAGTTACTGTCTTTTTCAACTCCATAACTTCCATTTGGTTCTTTTTTATAATTTCTGTCTCTGTATTGATATTCTCTATTTGATACATCATTATCATCATACCTTCCTTTACTTCTTTAACCATGGTTTTCTTTAGTTCTTTGAACATATTTGAAACCATTACTTTGAAGTCTTTGTCTGCTAAATCTGACAACTGGCTGCTCTCACAATCAATTTCTGTTACCTACGTTTTTTCCTGTATATGGATCATGCTTCTCTGTTTCTTCATATGTCTTCTAATTTATTTTGGAAACTGGACATTTTAGATAATATAGCAATTCTAGATATTGATTCCTACCCTCCCCCCAGGGCTTATTACTGCCATTTGCTTGGTTATTTGTTTAATGACTAGTTGGATTATTTTAGTGGAGTCTATTTCCCCTTTCCTCCTTCAGTGTTAAGTGTCTGAAGTTTTCTCCTCAATGAGTGCAGCCTTGGGTATGCCCATTGTCACTTTGGAATGACTTTGGTTTTGCTGTTTTGTTTTGTTGAGGTACTGGGTGCTGGGGAATGAACCCAGGACCTTGTATGTGGGAAGCCAGCACTCAACCACTGAGCTACATCAGCTCTCCTGATTTGTTTTTTTTTTTTTTTTCATTTGTTTTGCTTGTTGTTTATTTTGTTTTTTCAGAAGGCACCAGTAACCGAATCCGGTACCTCCCATGTGGAAGGTGGGTGCTCAACCGCTTGATCCACATCTGCTCCCTGAGCCCTCCGCTCCCTGTGGTTTTGACAGGACCCTTATCCCTGACTATACCCAGTTATTAAACTCCAGTAACTGCTGGCTGGACTTCTCCAACCTCTTTTGCAACTGAAGTCAGTTCTTTGGGAATATATAAGGCATCTGTTTTACAGTCTACTTCTCCCCCAGTGAAAATGTTTGAATCAGGGCTCTGGAGCTATGGGTGGGGACAATGGCACAGTTCTCTCTGAGTGGCATCCCTGCTTTAGGAGCTGAGCACTCAGTGGAGAAGGGTAGTAATCACAGGTCTTCTTGGCTTGTCTCTCCTAGAGCCAGGTCCAGAAGAAAGTAGTTGCTTCCTCTTAACTGTACTTGCTTGGGAATTTGCCTCAGTAATAGGTAGATGGGGCAGAGTGAGAAATGTTGAAATTTTGTCTCTCCTGGGAAAATAGCATTCTGACATAGCTGAGCCCTGTGTTTTTGGATGCACCAGTCTGGAGTGGAATGTTCATCTCATTGAGTTGGGAGAGGGTAGTAAGCAAGGGAAGGAGTTTTCGGTCAAATATCACAGACTCTTGCTCTTCATACCGAATTTAGTAGATGTTTTTGAATAAATGTTTCTTCATTTGCTGTAGGTCCTCAAAACCAGTTTCAGAGACTTTAAATGGTTATTTTAGAATAATTTTCACCATTTTTACTGGGGAGTTTGTTTATGGAGCTTTTCACACTGTCATGCAAGAAGTCCTCCTCTCGTTTTATTTTGAAAGTGTTTATTTTCCACTCTTTGTGTTTTTATGCATATCTGCCTTTCCTCAGAGATAGGAGTATGAAAAAGTAGAAACACCTACTATTAAAAAATAGCTAATTCTATTGCTTTGGAGCCAGACAGAACTGGCTTCACATTCATGGCTCTGTCAGTTAGTAACTTAGTGATGAAACAAGTTGCTCAATTTCTGTCAGCCTCATTTCCTTCTTTAAAAAACGAGTATATTAATACCTGCTTCATGAATTGTATTGAGGGAGCTTATTAAAGAAGATAAAATATATGAAATGAGTACTTTCCATACTGCAGGTATTTATTGAAAATTAGTATACTTCCTCTCCCTTTATGATTATTTCTGTTCTGATTTTATCTTTTTTAAGAAAATTTATTGACATATATGCATGAACATATATAAACAATAAGTTTATAGTAAAATTTGTGAATTTGCAAAGCAAGCATGCATATATTCATACAGGCCTCCCATAACATCACCGTACCAACAACACCTTGCATTGTTGTGAAACATTTGTTACAAACTATGAAAGAGCATCATCAAAATATTACTACTATTTCCCATCTCTTACATTTGGTGTATTTTCCCCCCAACCTACCGATTAGTAACACCCAGTACTAGTATTATATATTTGTTTTAGTTCATGAGAGAATGTTCTCTTACTTGTTCTGTTAAATGTAGTCCATCTTCCACCATAGGGTTCATTGTGTTATACAGTCCCATGCTTGTACAGTCCTTTCAAGGTGTATACTCAGTGGCTCTCATTTTCTTCAGAGTTGTGCTGTCATCACCTCAGTCAATTTTAGAACGTTTTCATTACTCCTAAAGGAAAAATCCCAACCCTCTAGTGTTGTCCCTTAAAATTGATATATCTTCTTTAGCATTGCTGCAAAAAAATTGCAATATCACTGTTTACTATCGTCCATAAATTATAGCAGTTGTGAATTTCCAGTGTATCACCATATTCTTAACACTTTGCAAAAGAAGAACATTCTTATATTTATACTAACCATAATCTTTATCCACCACCAAAATCACCGTTATACATTCCCTAGATTATCTCTAGCTTCCTTTAAATTGGCGTTTACGTCCACAGACTATCCCTTTCAGCCAAAATCACATTTATAAATGAGCAGTGTTAGTTATACTCACCTATAATATGTTACCACCAATTCTATTCATTTCCACACTTTTACAATAAACCTTATTAAATATTCTACATACATTGAGCATCAGCTCCCATTCTCAACCCACATTATATCTCCTAGTAATGTATACACTAGAGTTTACCTCCATGAGTTTACTCATCATATTTGGTTGATATTGGTGAGACCATACAATATTTGACCTTTGTATCTGGCTTATTTCATTCAACGTAATGTCCTCAGGGTTCATCCATGTTGTTATATGCATCATGATTTCATTTTTTCTTACAGCTGAATAGCATTCCATTGTGTATATATACCACATTTTGTTTATCCATTCATCTGTTGATGGATACTTGGACCTTTTCCATATTTTAGCACTTGTAAACAATGCTGCTATGAACATCAGCATTCAAATATCACTTCATGTCCTTGCTTTCAGTTCTTCTGAATATATTCTAGTAATGGGATTGTGGATAATACAGCAGTTCTGTAGTCAGTGAGGTTCCACCAAACTCTCTTCCACAGATTCTGTACCATTTGACATTCCCACCAACAATGAAGGAATATTCCTGTTTCTCCACATTCTCTCCAGCACTGGTAGTTTTCTGTTTCTTTAACAATTGCCATTCTATAAGCTGTGAAATGGTATTTCATTGTAGTTTTGATTTGCATTTCTGTAATGGCTAGTGATGTTGAACATCTTTCCATGTGTCTTTTGGCCATTTGTATTTCCACTTCAGAAAAATGTCTATTCAATTCTTTTGCCCATTTCTAAATTGGATTGCTTGTCATTTTATCATTAAGTTGTGTGAATTCTTTATATAACGTAGAGATCAATCCCTTATCAGATATATGATTTCCAAAGATTTTTTCCCATTGAGTAGGCTGCCTTTTTACTTTTTGACACAGTCTTTTGAAGAACAAAAGTTAAGTTTGAGGAGGTCCCATTTTTCTATTTTTTCTTTTGTTGCTCATGCTTTTGGTGTAAGGTTTAAGAAACTACTACCTACCACAGGATCTTGAAGATGTTTCTCTACATTTTCCTCTAGGAATTTTATGGTTGTAGCTTTTATATATAGATCGTTGATCCATTTTGAGTTACTTTTTATATAAGGTGTTTTCTTTGTTTTGGATATGGATTTCCAGTTCTCCCAGCACCATTTGTTGAAGAGACGGTTCTGGCCTAGACTGGGTGGGCTTGAGAGCCTTGTCAAAAATACTTGACATTTATGGAAAAAGTGTGCCAAATGTACACTATGGACCAT
>JAQZBX010059516.1:0-17707 GCA_029593785.1 Cabassous unicinctus
GCACACAGAGCCTGGCAGCCCATGCGCCTTCTATATATATATTTTTATTTTACCGGGAGGTCCCGGGGATCGAACCCAGGTCCCTCCATATGGCAGACAGATGCCCAACCATTTGAGCCACATCCGCCCCCCTCTATTCTACTCTTGATGGACATTTAAGTTGTTGTCAGTCTTTGGCTATTACAATTATTTTTGTCCATTTGTTTTGGGTGAACATATGCATTGATTTCTTTTGAGTACTCACCTAGAAGTAGGACTGAAGTGTCAAAGGGACCAGCAAATGTTTACCTTTACTAGATAATGCTAAATTGGTTTTCCAGAACTTTTGTCCCAAGTTACCCTCTGTGATGGTTAGGCTAATGTGTCAACTTGGCCAGGGAACTGGGCCCAGTTGTTTGGTCAAGCAACTGCAATACAAGGACATTTCATGGACTTTAATCATCAGGGAGTTGATTGCATAGAAGGTTGGTTACATCTACAATCAACTGAAAAGACTGTCACCAGCAATGAGTGACAACTCATCCAGTCAGTTGGAGGCCTTAAAAGAGGAAGTGATTTCAGCATTCAGAGAGAGAATTCCCATCTCTACTTCGGACAGTCAGTGTCTCCAGGGGAACTCATCGAGGACTTTCATCGGAGCCCCTGATTTGCAGCCTTCCCTACAGAATTTGGACTTGTGCATCCCCCCGAAGTCGTGTGAGACAATTTTATAAAATCTCATACTATTTAAAGATCTCTCCTGTCGGTTCTGTTTCCCTAGAGAACCCTGACTAATACACTCTCTCATCAGCAATACATGAGTGTTCTAGTTGGTCCACAACTGTACCAATATATAGTATTATTCTCTTTTCTAATTTAAGCCATTCTGGGGTGAAGTAGTACCTCACTGTGGTTTTAATTTGCTTTACCCTGATGAGTAATGATATTGAGAACCAATTCAAATGCTTATTGGCTATTTGGATATCTTCATCTGTGAAATACCCATTCAAGTCTTTGGGGAGGGAGAACTGATCTGTAGTTCTTTATATATTCTAGATTTAAAATCTTTGTCAAATGAATGTATTGTAAACATTCTTCTCCACTCTGAGCCTTGACTTTTCTCTCTTGATGGTTCCTTTTGATTACCAAATGTTCTTAATTTTAATGAAGAGCAGTTATTATTAATCCTTTCTTTTATGGTTAGTGCTTTTCTATCCTGGTTAAGATAACTTTGCCTAACCCAACTATATGAAGAATCTATACTTTCTTCAAGAAGTTTTGTCATTTTACCCTTCATAATAAAGTCTATGATCCATCTCAAATTCATTTTGTGGCATAGGGGACAGGGTTTTTTGTTGTTGTTTCCTCATATGGATAGCAAACTGATCCAGCAGCATCATTTATTAAACAGACCATTCTTTCCCTACTGATTTGTAGTGGTTCCTTTGCCAGAGATCAGATGATCTTTTAGATGCTACTCTATTTCTGGAATCTCTTTTTGTTTCACTGTGCCATTTCACTTGGGCCAAAACACACTGTAATTACTGTAGCTTTACAGTAAGTCTTGAAATATGAGAACAAGTTCTCCAACTTTGTTGTTATTCTTCAAATGGTCTCAGGTTTTCTAGTGACTTGGCATTTCCATAAGTATTTCAGAATTGGGATGTCAATTTTTAAAAAACACTATTTTCTTTGATTTGGAGTTGCATCTATTGATGGATTTGCAGAGAACTGATATCTTAACGATAATGAATCTGTCAGTCTAGTCTATGAACATAGAATATTTCTCCATTTGTTAAGTCGTCTTTAATTTCGCTCAGCAATTTTTTTTTTTGTAATTGTCAGTACAGAGGTCTTGCACATCTTTTATTCCTACATATTCCTACAGATTCGTTTTTTTTAATGCTTTCTAAATGGTACCAGTTTTAACAAAGCATATATTAATACAACTGATTTTATTAATATTGACCTTGAGTATTTACAGTGACTTTGCTAAATTTACTTAATTCTGATAGTCTGTACATTATTTTGTAATTTCTATGTACATAATCATGTCATCTTCAGATAAGGATGATTTTACTTCTTTTCCTCTCAGATCTTTATCATTTTTATTTAATTTCTTGCCTGTTTATGTTTCTCATTCTTGACTTTTTAACTTTTTGGTCAATGGAAAAATTCTCTCTCATGCATCATTTCCATATATTCACTAAAAATTAAAAACTCACTTCTATTCTTTCAGTGATTATCCTACAAATTACAACACATATACTTATCAATCAAAAGTAACAATATGTCTACTTTCCTTCTGAACAGTTAAGGACCTAAGAATAAATTAAACCTATTCATCCAACTCTGAACCTATAAGATAATGTTTTCATATATTTTAATTTTATACTGTGTTTTATTTTAGCCTTGAAGAACCTATTACTTTTGTTTTATAAAAGATAATATTTGGTCACATTTAGTTAACATGTCCTTTGTTCTTTAAACCTTCCTATATCCCAAAACTTCCATATGGGATCATTTTCCTTCAGTCTGAGGTACAACATTTAGAATTTCTTTTAATGAGTGTTGAATGGTGAATTTAAGGACTCTCTGTTTTACCTAAGATTGTTTTTATTTTGCCACATTCTTAAATGGGATTTTGACTGGGTATAGAATTTTAGTTAGACAGTTATTTTCTTTCAGTACATTAAAGATATCCTGATTTTATGTCTTTAATGTTGGAAGAAATCGTATCTTGGTTTCCAAATAACATTCTAAATAGCTAAAAGGAAACAGTGTCCCATGGAGAAATGGTAACTCCAGGGATAGGGCAGAGAAAATAAAAGATGTGCCTAGAATAACATGCTTGTGCTAGAAAATAAGTGAATGCTCCAAGAATAATGGGGAAAAGTAAAAAATACACAGGAGTTAGCGTAAAAGGGCTCCCACTGGCAATTATGGGATAATTTAAGTATTGAAATAAACAATGATAATAACAGATTATAACCCTTTAAGGAAAGAATAATCCAGAGTCCATACTGACATAAATAAATAATTGGGCGAGAACAGAAACCTCTCACTTGTAGTAGAATTCCAACTAATAGATGAAGACAGAATGGTGGGATGAAAAAAAAAAAAAATCACCGAATTGTAGCTATCTTAATAATAAATTATTCAGACAAAAATCAGTAGATGCTAAAATAGGTAAAACTTTGATAAGAAACAAGATATTTTAATAGTCTCAAAGAATCTCTCCCCCTACACTGGTTATTTATTAACTTATACGCAAAACACACTTATAATAAATTAACTTTAAAGTCAAGAAACCTGGCAGATACTATCTTAACTAAGTGGTACAAGATAACATTAACAGTAATGGTAAGTAAACGTAGTAAGCCTTCTGATAAGATATACCTGGAAAAGCACAGTGTTACTTCTATGGTGCCCCCACACAAAAATCAAACCTGAATCTACTCATGACAAAACATCATAAAAACCCAAATTGAGAGACATTCTAAAAATAAAATGGGCTGGACCTCCTCCAAACAGGTGTTTACCAGACTGTGTTCTTGCACTGACTTTCTAGAAAGAGGAGGCAGAGTGAATCTACCCCATACACACCTCAACCCAGGCCTTGCATCAGGTCTGTATTGTGAATGGGGGGTGGGAGGTGGGGGGGAAAATGGGCTGTACTCTTCAGAAATGTCAAAGTCATTTGAGAGGAAACTGAGAGAAAATGCTTTAGACTCAAAGAATCTAAAGAAACATGACAATTAAATGCAACACTCAATTATACCAGATTTTTCACCTACCTGAATATCTAAAGGGACATCGAAAAAGTATACATGACAAAGGACAATTCTTCATTGTGTGGGTCTGTCCTGTGCATTGGAGTACGTCTACCACTGCTGACATCTATCTACTACAAGCTAGAAGCAACAGCCAATTACTGTGACAACCAAAAGCACCCAAATTAAATTTCCAAAATAGCCTTTTTGGAGAGGCATTTACTGCTATTCTCCTCCACAATCTGTTTTTCTTCTTTCACTCTATCTGCTCCAATCACACTGGCCTCCTTACTATCCTTTAACACAACAGGTACACTCTGTCCTCAGGGACTTTGTACATGATATTCTGTCTGGAGTGCTCTTGGCACAGATATCCAAATGGCATACTCCCTCACCTTCAGATATCTGATCCAATAACTTCTCCTCAGGTCCTTCCTTGAGCATCTTATTTTAAATTGCTAATGTAGCCCAACCAACTCCTAGCACTCTCTAGCCTCTTTTACTGATTTATTTGTCTCCCTAGCACTTATCCTACCAACTGATATATTTTATATTTTACTTATTTGGTTGCTGTCTCCATTCTCTCATTGGAATGTAATCTTTTCAAAAGAAGCTTTAAATTACATAAATATTATATCAAAAATATAAGGGATTCCCTTATACCCCACTTCCTCCCCCTCCCCCACTTTTCCCCATTAACATCTTTCATTAGTTGTGATACCTTTGTTACAATTGATGAACACATATTGAAGCACTGCTACTAACCATGGTCTATAGTTTACGTTATGGTTTACACTTTGCACTGCACAATTTTATAGACTTTGACAACATGTCTCATGGCCTGTATCCATCATTGCAATGTCATGCAGGACAATTTCAATGTCAGAATGTAATCTTAAAGAGGGAGAAATTTTTGTCTATTTTTTTCACTGATATGTTCTCAGTATATGCCCATAGTGCCCAGCACATATTAAGAATTCAATAAATGTTCATGGAATGAATGAATAAAATGTTCAACAGCAGAAGCATGATTAAGCATTGCTATATTCAGATGATAGAATATTATGTACCTGTAGCAGTTTGCTATTATGAATTCCAAAAATAGATATTGGATTATGTTTGTAAACTGGTTTGTCCCTCCAGGCATATAAGATTATATTGGATTCAGAGGTTTCACTTTTATGTGTTTAGATAATGATTAGGGCTTTGATTGGGCCACGTCAGTAGGACATTGAGTCCCCACTCACCCAGGGGGCAGTGGCTCACAGAGAAACCACACTGCAGAGAAGGGAGTTCTCTTCTCTGGAAGAGCCCAGAGAAGAAAGCACACAAAGCAGAGAGAAGGCTTGATTAGACACAGGCAGAGGCCCTGGAAGAGAGACAAGCCGTTTGCCTGAAAGTCTACAGCTGGCCTCGTGGAGAAAGCAGAGCAGCTGAGCCTGGAGAGAAACGAGCCCTGGGAAGAGAGGAACCCAGGAAGCCTGAACTCTTGGCAGTCGTCGGCAGCCATCTTGCTCCAACATGTGGCAACAGATTTTGGTGAGGGAAGTAACTTATGCTTTATGGCCCGGTAACTGTAAGCTTCTACTCCAAATAAATTCCCTTTATAAAACCCAACAGATTTCTGGTATTTTGCAACATCACCCACTTTGGCTGACTAATACAGAATTTGATACTGGAGAATGGGGTCATGCTTTTGTAATTACCAAAATGCTGGAATGGTTTTATAAATGATTAAGGAGTATTTTTTTGGAGGAATTGCGAGATGCTTGGTAGAAAAGACCTACAGTGCTTTGAAGAGACTGTTGCTAGTAATATGGACTCTAAAGAGACTTTTTATGAGGCCTTAGAAGTAAATGATGAAACTATAATTGGAAACTGGAGGAAAGGTGATACGTGTTTTAAAGTTCAGAGAACTTAGCAAGATTAACTCTTGGTGTTTTATTGAAGGTCGAATTTAAAAATGGAGAGCCTTGGCATTTAGCTGAAGAACTTTCAAAGTAAACTTAAAGAATGAGGCTTGGCTTCTCCTTGCAGCTTATAGCAAAATGCTAGATGAGCAAGATAAGCTGAGGACTGAATTGTTGGGCACAAAGAAACCAGAAACTGATTCTGGAAATTCTAAGCCTCTGGAAATCAAGTCCCCAGAAGACAGTGCCCCATTTGAGGACTTAACTAAACTTGGAACTTGTAAATCAGGATTGAAGATGCAGTTATCTAGGAAAGATTTGTGGTAAGTCTTACTGTCTGATGGCTTGAACCCCTGCTTCTTACATGCTTAACCAACAAACTTTTTGAGAGAGCTGTATGAACAAAACCACTGTCAGCTTGGACTAAAAGGGACATAGAAAGGAGAGACTGAAGGAGAAACAGCTTTAAGAGGAAAACCATGGAAGCTGAGATCTGGAATTCAGACATCACCTTGGGCCAAGAGAGGAACCCCACCCAAGTATACAGAGAGGGTGAGTATGCCCCAGCAGTTGAAGAGGGTGGATGTTTCCACCCGATGTTCTGGGAGAGTTTTGCCACCCAGGGTACAGAGAGGGTGGACCTGTCCCCCATGGATTAGGGAAAGCCAGGTGGTCAACTCGTTGCTCTGCGAGGGTTGAGCCTGTATGCCAAAGGTTAGGGAGGATGTTGTCTTCACGTCACTGTACTAGAGGGCTAAGACTCTAACCCAAAGATTGGGTAAAGTGTGGCCATCACACAACACTCTTAGAGGGTGAGGTCTGGAGCTTGGTTGACACCCAGATGCTTGATGAGGGTAGAACCAAGAAAATGACCGTTGGGCAAGTCTGTGGAATGGGTGGGTCCCCATAAGGCCCCAGGGAGAAGAAACCATCATCTTAAGAATGATTCTCAGACTCTGATATCTAATGAAGTACGTCCTGCAGGTCTACTGAACTGTAGAGGACCCATGACTCATGTTTCCCTCCCAATTTCTCCTTATGATAATGAAAATATAATCCTTTGTCTGTCCATTTGTGTTGGAAGCAGATATATGGTTTTGTAAGTTCAGAGGTCTACAGCAGACGGGACGTTGCCCCAAGACAAACTGTATTTCTTTAAACTGATTATGATATGATTTTGTTCTTAGTATTGTTACTGAAATAAGGTTTTTTGAATATTGTAGTATGTTTTTGGAATTGAGAGGGTTGAGTGTAGCAGTTTGATATTGTTTACGAATTCCAAAAATGGATATTAGATTATGTGTGTAAATTGTGTCTGAGGTTTCACATTTACTTGATTAAATTATGACTAGGGCTTTGATTGGGCCAAGTCAGTAGGGTGTTGAGTTCTCGACCCTTGGTGGATGGGGATTCACAGAGAAAAGACATGACAAAGGGCAGAGTTGAGAGTTTTTGAGCTGGAGCCCGGGAAGTAATCACACAAAGACGCAGAACAGCTGAGCCCAGAGAGAATCAAGCCCTGGGGAGAGAGACAGAGCCAGTCGCCAGACAGTCTACAGCTGGCCTTGTGGAGAGAGTAGGGTAGCTGAGCCCGGAGAGATACGAGCCCCAGGAAGAGAGGAACCCAGGAAGCCTGAACTCTTGGCAGATGTCGACAGCCATCTTGCTCCAACACGTGGCAATGGACTTTGGTGAGGGAAGTAACTTATGCTTTATGGCCTGGTAACTGTAAGCTTCTAACCCAAATAAATTCCCTTTATAAAAGCCAACAGATTTCTGGCATTTTGCATCAGCATCCCTTTGGCTGACTAATACAGTACCTATGAAAAATTATGCTTTCAAAGAAGTTTTAAAGGGAAATGATCATACAGTTAAGTAAAAACAAACACACACACACACACACACACACAGAGCTGTGGCCAATGACAATGTGTTTTCTAAGAACAAGTCATACTAGACAAACTATTCATAATCAATGAGTTAAGAGATTGAAAAAAAGTCAAATATAAGATAGTGAATAGTAGGTTGAATGATACTATAGTAAAGTACTTAACTCAGCTGTTAGATCAGCCTTATTCAAAAAGTTTTCATTCTTTTCCCCATAACTGTGTCTTAGTAAACATTTTATCAATAATTTGAATAAAATAGTAGCAAAATATACAAAAGATACAAAGCAGGAAGGGATATTTAATATAAGAGATGACCAAACTGAGATTCAAAATCATTCCAATAGATTTAACATTGATATGAAACCAACAAGAAGAAATGCAACAGAATTTAAAAGTATTATATAAGGAAGTAGATGTGGCTCAAGTGATTGAGCTCCTGCCTACAACATGGGAGGTCCCTGGTTCAGTTCCCGGTGCCTCCTAAAGAAGAAAGCAAACTGGCGCAATGGGCAGACATGACAAGCTGACACAACAAGATGACACAAGAGACACAAGAAAGAAAGAAACATAATGAGAGACACAAAAAGCAGGGAACTGAGGTGGCACAAGTGATTAGGCACCTCCCTCCCACATCAGAGATCCTGGGTTCAGTTCCTGGTGCCTATTAAAGAAACAAGGAAGACGAACAGACACAGCAAGGGCAAACAACGAGGGGGTGGGGAGAAATAAATATTTTTTTAACAGGAAGTGGGAATAGAGATTGGTGATGGTTCATATTCACAGACACAAAACAAGAGTATGATATGACCATTAGAAATCTCATAATACATTAATAAAAGAGAATTACTAAGTATACGTCATGCGGTCAGATCACATGTGATGCTCTGTATTGAATCTAATTCAGCACACCATATTTTTTTTTTTTTTTTTTAAAGATTTATTTATTTATTTATTTATCCCCCCCCCTGCTGCTTGTGCTTGCTGTGTCCATTTGCTGTGTGTCTTCTCTGTGTCTGCTTATCTTCCCCTTGCTGTGAGGTCCTGCTGTATCAGCCCCTCGCGCCGCGTGGGCCGGCCTGCCCTCACAAGGAGGCCCCGGGAAGCGAACCCGGGGCCTCACACATGGTAAATGGGGGCTCTCCCGGTTGAGCCACACCCGCTTCCTGTTGTGAGGGCTTGCTGCATCAGCCCACTAGGCAGCGCGGGCCGGTCTGCCCTCACAAGGAGGCCCCGGGAAGCGAACCCGGGGCCTCCCATATGGTAAACGGGGGCTCTATCGACTGAGCCACTCCCGCTTCCCAGCACACCATATTTTAAGAAGACTACAGACAAACCAGAGTCTACCCAAAGGAAGGCAATTTGGTTGCTGAAGAGTGGAAACATCACCACATGAAGATTTAAAAAATAAGAAAGTACAGATCACTGGGAAAAATACATACTTTTAAACAAATGGTGCTAGGACAACTAATTACCCATTTTATTTGTTAATTCTGCTGCTCACAAGCATATATGCAAAATCTAAAATCCAGCTTAATTTATACTTTAAAAAAAATTTCCAAAATTGAAAAATGCCAATTAATTAATCTATATCTCTGAAATAAGAAGAAAATATTTCTAAGACACTCAGTATGAATCACGCCATAAAGTTATGCATAGGATAGGTATATCAGTTCTTATAGGATTAATCATAATTATAGATGCCAGTTACTGAGCACTACCTATATATCACACATTCTACAAAGTATGTTATATAGGTCTTATCTCATGTAATCCATACCACAACCCTGTTAGATACCCATTATTATCCCCTATTATTGTCCCTAATAGCAAAAAACTATTAATCCAGATGCCTTACCCACAGGAGAATGAATAAATTGTGATATATTCACATATTGGAATACTGTAAAGCAGTAAAAGAGAATAAACTAAAACTATATACATCTTCACTGATGAACCTCAACCACGTAAGATTGTGGGAAAAATTCAATTCTCAGAACAATATACACCATGCTGTTTCCATCTATATAGAGATCAAAATCATACTGAAGAGCAAAGAAACCAACAAATATCAGGATAGGAAAGGAAAGGGATATGACAGAGGAAGGGAACACAAGGCACTTCAATGGTATCTGATAATGTTCTATTCCTCAAGCTATATGGTCGATACACAGGAATTATTTCTCTTTATCTTTTATACACATATTTCATATATATTCTTTTCTATGAAATAGATCACAACAAAAGGAAACAAGAAGTATTTTAAAGAAAACCATTTATACAGGTGACATTTAGTGTGTCTGTTCCATCAATACACTGATGAAACAAGCAAATCCATTTTTATTTTTCTAGGATACATTTTTTCTTAATGAATGGATTTGGAATTAATCAAAAGTTACAGATTAATCCTTAAATATTAACTTTTATAGATTCAAGACTCCTAACACTTTAGCCAAAGACTATGAGTAACTCAGAATCAACACCAAGGTAAGAAATCCAAATTCCACTACCATTTCTTTCCCATTTTCATTGCCAGGTTTCTTTCATACCTCGGATAAGTCTGTTGTTCTCCCAGGACCAAATAACTTTGTCTTGATCTCTTCTACTTTTCTCCTGTCATCATCATTCAATGCTGAAATGGAGTATCCACATTCATGAGCCAAATTAAACTTCAGATTCCAGGCTGGAGAGAAAGTATAAAAACACTTGAAGATAGCACAATGCAAAAGTGGTAATTTGTCAGTGATTACAGGAGCACTGAAGGCTAAAAAAATCCTACGTAAATGCCACCACAAAGCTTAGCAAAAAGGATATGCTCCCAATTACTGACAAATGAAAGTATTAGAAATGGTTGAGAGGCATCATTTTGCTGAGTTGTTTGTTGTTGTTTTTTAAACATACTCTACAGATATTTCTTCAGAGACCTCTTTAAATATATTTAATTATTTTTATCTTAATCTTCATTCCGGAGTCCCCCTGCCTCCCATTTGAGGTCCTGCTACAGTTACTGCAGGTTCCATGACAGGTGATATTTTTAAATAATGAATAAAATGTTGGGGTTTTATGGCAGTTAACATCAAGGGAAGATTCCCAGGTAGGACTGGATTGTTTTTTTGTTTTGGATTGTTTTCAAAAATGGCCCCCAAAATATGGGGATATTGTCTTAAAGCTTTTTTTATTTCTTTATTATGGAATTCTACTTTGAGAGATGAACGGGGTAAGTATTCTATCTTACACCTCTAAGCCAAGTTTTAGTGTAAAATTCCTTTATCAGTTTTTTTTCCCCCTAATCTGAGATTAGTGCTGAGAATTTTATGAGAAAGGGGAAGAGGCAACATAAGCAGTTTAGGACCCAGAGCAATTTAGAGCACAGAGCAATTAGGGACTTTTTCTGTACCCAAAATAAGGATACTATAATGAGAATCTCAGAGAAACAGGAGAACTTTAGGAGCATAGAAGCCCAAGGTACCTCTCTTTACTATCCTTCAGACATGAGAACCTACTTCTGCTAAGACCCTAAACTTGGACTAGCACTGATAATACTATGACTTAGCTACATTATTAGATAAATGGGCTTTTTCTGGATTGCTGGTAGAAGTGTAATCATTAGAGCTCCAAACACCTAATGTTAAAAAATTATTAAACTATAATGTTTATAAACCTGAATCTGCCTTTACTACAAAGCATCAGTTCTTACCTCGTGCTCGTACCCGACATTCCTCTTCCTCTGCATCTCTGAGTATTTGTTTAGCATGATTTAATGAGGATTCACATTGCAAGAGGTTTTTCACATGTGCAGCTAGTGAATCTACACTGCTACCACCACCATCATCACTCTCTGACACACCCTCTTCCTCTCTGCTACCTGTCATACTTGTATTGGGGGAAGCATCTGGAAAGAAGTTTAGAAGAACATCGGAAACTGAGCCCAAAGATTCTGGAAAATTACTTTCCCATGAGCAGGAACCATTTCCATCACTTGTGTCACTACTTGAATCACTTTTTAGGATAGTCATCATAGGGAAAACAATTTTATTCCCAATGGCTCCACTATACCCTTCAGGTTCAGACCTCATTACGTATTTGGCAGCTTCATATTCCTTAAGGGTTTCTTCTAATGCTGTTCTGGCTTTGCTTTCTGCTTCCTGTAGAGGACTTCTAACTGTAGTTGAACTAATAAACTCCCAATTTTCAATGCCTCTCTGACATTTCACATTTGTTTGTGTGCTAATATCCTTCTGTAAGCACCTGTTACTTGAGCTTTCCTCTAAGTATGGCTGTTTCTGAAGTGTATCATCATTAGATTCATCAGTTGTGGAAGGTTCTTTGAAGCAAACTACCTTCTTAGACTGTATATATGAAATATCACGGGCATCTCTGAAAGGGACAAGGGGGGCAGGAACATTGCATCGTTTCAGTGCTATATTTTCTGCCTCCATTAAAAGTGTCCGAATCTCTTTAAGAGTTTTAGAACTACTGTCCATAGCCCGGGTTTCCTCAGAGCCAAAATCTCCAAAACCTAATGATTCTGGCTTATTTATTATAACTCTATCATCAGCCTGAGAATTTAAAGGCCTATTTTTTGAGACAATACTGGACTCAGAGGAATCCAAAGTATCTATTAACCTTTGGACACGTTCTGAAACAACTCTGTATTTCTCACTATGTGAATAAGTACCAAGGGAAACTGTTGGCAACACAGTAATCTGGTCAGCTTGCCCAAGAACACTTGAGACCTTCTGGGCATCTTTAGCTACATGACTATCTGGCAAATCAGGTTGAGAGAAAATATTAGGATTCTGTCTGTGTGAAGAGGAACTAGGAAGGGCCTTTGGTAACACAGTTTTTTGCTCAGCTGGTCCAAGATGTGTTGAAATCTTCAGTGCATTTGCAATTAGATGCCTGTCTGGCAATTCCTGTAGGTTCAAAATATTAGATTTCTCTCTGTGTGAAGAGGAACTAGAGAGAGACACTGGAATTTCAGTATTCCCATCTGCTGGTTCAGGGACAGTTGAAACCTTCAGAATATCCTTATTTTGATGTCTATCTGGTAACTTCTGTTGAAATAAAATGCTGGGCCTCACTGTTTGAAGAGAGGAACCAGAGAAAACTGTCAGTAATGGAGTCTTCTGTTCATCTGGTCCAATCAAAAGTGAAACCTTAGCTTTCTCTCTATGTGAGTAGGAACCAGGGGGAGCTGTTGGCAATCCAGTTTTCTGGTCATCAGGTGCAATCACAGTTGAAATCTTGAGTTTTTCTTTACTTAAGTTGGATTCAAAGGGCGCTATTAATAACCCAGTATTCTGGTCTGCTTGTCCAGGACCAGAAGAAATCTTTAGGGCCTCTTCAGTTATAAGACTGTCTGGAAACTCCTGCTGGTGTACAATAATGGGCTTATCCACACATGAGCTGGCACTAGGTGGTATTGTTGGTATCTCAGACTTCTGGTCAGCTGGATCAGGAACAACTAGATCTTTCAGTACTGCTTCAGTTGGATGACCGTGCGGCAACTCCTGTAGATAAATACTGATTTTCTCTCTATGTGAGGAGGCACCAGGAGGTACTGTTGGTATCCTAGTCTTCTGATCATCTGGTACAGGAAGAGCTGAAAATTTCAGATCTTCATCAGTAAGATAACCATCTGGCAACTCATTTTGGTAGAAAACATTGGGCTTCTCTCCGTGTGAATAGGAACTAGATGATACAGTTGGTATGTCAGTCTTCTGGTCAGTTGGTCCAGAAACAGCTGAAACTTTCAGAGCCTCTTCAGTTAGATGACCATCATCAAATGCCTGTTGGTAGAAAACACTGGGCTTCTCTCTATGGGGATAGGAACCAAGAGGTACTGATGGTATCCCAGTCTTCTGGTCAGCTGATCCCGGAACAGCTGGAACTTTCAGAGACTCTTCAGTTAGATGACTATCTGGCAATGCCTGTTGGTGGAGAATACTGGGCTTCTCTTGATGTGAGTAGGCACTAGAGGATATTGTTCGTTTCCCAGAATTTTGGTCAGCTGGTCCAGAAATAGCAGAAACTTTCAGAGAGTCTTCAGTTAGATGACTGTCTGGCAGTGTCTGTTGGTAGAGAATACTGGGCTCATCTCTATGTGAGTAGGAACTAGAGGGTACTATTGACTTCTGATCAGCTGGTCCAGGAACAGTTAAACTTTTCAGAGCTACTTCAGTTAGATGATTATCTGGCAATGCCTGTTGGTAGAGGATACTGGGCTTCTCTCTATGTGAGTAAGAGCTAGAGAGAACTGTTGGTACACCAATCTTCTGCTCAGCTGGTCCAGACACAGATAAAACTTCGAGAGCCTCTTCAGTTAGATGATTATCTGTCAACACCTGTTGATAGAAGATGCTGGGCTTCTCTCTATGTGAGTAGGAAATCGGAGGTACTGATGGTATCCCACTCTTCTGGTCACCTGGTCCAGGAACAGCTGGAACTTTCAGAGACTCTTCAGTTAGATGACTGTCTGGCAATGCCTGTTGGTAGAGAATACTGGGCACCTCACTCTGGGAGTAGGAATCAGGAGGTAATATTGATGTTCCAGTCTTCTCGTCAGTGGGTCCAGGAGGAGTTAAACTTCTCATAGCTACTGCAGGTAGATGACAATCTGGCAATACCTGTTGGTAGAGAATAATGGGCTTTGGTCTATGCGAGGAGGAACCAAGAAGTAGTGTTGGTATCTTGGTCTTCTGGTCAGTGGGTCCAGGTACAGCTGAACTTTCCAGAATTACTTCAGTTAGATGACTGTCTGGTAACTCCTGTTGGTAGAAAATATCGACTTTCTCTTTATGGGAATAGGAACCAGGAAGTACAGTTGGTATCCCAGTCATCAAGTCTTCTGGATCAGGAACAGGTGAACTTTTCAAAATTAATCCAGTTAGATGACTGTCTGGTGACAGCTGCTGGTAGAAAACTGTTGGCATGTGACTCTTCTGTTCAGCTGGTCCAGGAACATCTAAAACTTCCAGTTCCTCCTTAGTTAGATTACTGTCTGGCAAAACTTGTTGGTAGAGAATAGTGGGTTTATCTCTATGTGAACTAGGCTCTACTGTTGGTATCCCCGTCTTCTGGCCTGACTGTCCAGGAACAGCTGAGACTTTCTGGGCATCTTCAATTAGATGACTGTCTGCAAATGCTTGCTGGTAGAAAACACAGTGCTCCTCTCTATGTGAGTAGGAATCAGGAGGTATTGTTGGTGTCCCAGTCTTCTGGTCAGCTGATCCAGGAAAAGCTATCACTTTCAGAGACTCTTCAGTTAGATGATCTTCTGGCAATACCTGTTGGTAGTGGAGAGTGGGCTTCTCTCTATGTGGGTAGGAACCAGGAGGTATTGTTGGTGTCCTAGTCTTCTGGTCAGCTGATCCAGGAAGAGCAGAACTTTTCAGAGCTTCCTCAGTTAGACAACCTTCTGGCAACACCTGCTGGTGGAGAATAATTGGCATTTCTCCATGTGTGTAGGAACCAGGAGGTACTTTTGGTGTCCCAGTCTTCTGGTCAGCAGGTCTAGGAACAACTAAACTTTTGAGAGCTACTTCAGTAATTCGACTGACAGGCAACACCTGTTGGTAGAAAAGAGTGTGCTTCTCTCTTTGTGAGTAGGAACCAGGAGGTAATGTTGGAGTCCCAGCCTTCTGGTCAGCTGGTTCAGGAAGAGCTGAACTTTTCAGAGCCTCTTCAGTTAGAGAAATGTCTACCAACTCCTGCTGATAGAAAATATTGGGCTTCTCTGTGTGTGTGTAGGAACCAGGAGATATTGTTGGCATCCCAGCCTTCTGGTCAGTGGGTCCAGGAATAGATGAACTCTTCAGAGCAGCTTCAGATAAATGACTGTCAGGCAAATGCTGTTGGTAGAGAATAGTGGGTATCTCTCTCTGTGTCCCAGCCTTCTGATCAGTTGGTCCAGGAACAGCTGAAACTTTCAGATCCTTTTCCGTTAGATGACATTTTGGCAACACCTGTTGGTAGAGAATAATGGGCTTCTCTCTTTGTGAGTAGAAAGCAGGAAGTCCTGTTGACATCCCAGTCTTCTGGTCAGCTGGTCCAGGAACAGCTAAAATTTTCAGACCAACCTCAGATACATGACTGTCAGGTAAAAGCTGTTGGTCAAGAATAGTGGGTGTCTCTCTAGGTGAGCAGGAACTACAGGGTATTGTTGGTGTCCCAGTCTTCTGATCAGTTGGTCCAGAAACAGGGAAAACTTTCAAATGCTCTTTAGTTGGATGACTATCTGGCAACACCTGTTGATTAAGAATAGGAGGCTTCTCTCTTTGTGAGAAAGAACCAGGAAGCCCTGTTGGCATTCCAGTCTTCAGGTCAGCTGGTCCAGGAACAGCTGAACTTCTCAGAGCTACTTCAGCTAGATGACTGGCTGGCAACTTGTGCTGGTGAAGAATAGTGGGCTTCTCTCCAAGTAAGTAGGAACCAAGAGATCCTCTTGGCATCCCAGTCTTCTGGTCAGAAGGTCCAGGAACAGGTGAAACTTTCAAGTCCTCTTCAGTTAGATGATGATCTGGCAACACCTGTTGGTAGAGAATAGGGGGCTTCTCTGTGTTTGTGTAGGAACCAGAAGGTACTGTTGATGTCCCAGTCTTCTGATCAGCTGGGACAGAAACAGTTGAACTTTTCAATGCTACTTCAGTCAGATGACTGTCTGGCAACACCTGTTGGTAGAGAATGATGGGCTTCTCTCTTTGTGAGTAGAAAGCAGGAAGTCCTGTTGACATCCCAGTCTGCTGGTCAGCTGGTCCAGGAACAGCTAATCTTTTCAGACCAACCTCAGATACATGACTGTCAGACAAAAGCTGTTGGTAAAGAATAGTGGGCGTCTCTCTAGGTGAGCAGGAACTAGAGGTTATTGTTGGTGTCCCAGTCTTCTGATCAGTTGGTCCAGAAACAGGAAAAACTTTCAGATCCTCTTCAGTTGGATGACTATCTGGCAACACCTGTCTGTAGAGAATAGTAGGCTTCTCTCTATGTGAGTATGAACAAGGAGGTCCTGATGGCATCCCAGTCTTCTGGTCAGCAGGTCCAGAGAGAGCTGAACTTTTCATAGTTACTTCAGTTAGATGGCTATTAGACAATTCCTGTTGGTAGAATATATTGGTCATCTTTCTAGGTGAGCAGGAACTACAGGGTATTGTTGGTACCCCAGATATCTTTGATACTCCAGTCTTCTGATCAGCTGGTTCAGGCACAGTTGAATGTTTCAGAGATATTTCAGTTAGATGACTGTCAGGCAACTCCTGTTGGTAGAAAATATTGGGCTTCTCTCTCTGTGAGTAGGAATCAGAAATTACTGTTGGTATCCCAATCTTCTGGTCAGCTGGTCCAGAAACAGCTAAAACTTTTGCAGCCTCTTCAGTTAAATGATTGTCTGGCAACTCCTGCTGATAGAGAAGAGTGGGCTCCTCTCTATGTACAGAGGAAATAGAGGGTACTGTTGGTATCCCAGTCTGCAGGTCAGCTGGTCTAGGAGTTGAACATTTCAGAACTACTTCAGTCTGATGACAATCTTGTTGGTACAGAGTACTTGGCTTCTCTTTATGTGAGAAGGAACTAGAAGGTTCTGTTGGTATTCTTGTCTTCTGGTCAGGCGGTTCAGGAACAGCTGAAACTTTCAGATCCTCTTCAGTTAGATGACTGTTTGGTAACACCTGTTGGTAGACTGTACTCAGTGTACTCTCATAGGAACCAGGAGGTCCTGCTGGTATCCCAATCTTGTGCCCAGATGTTCCAGGAACAGCTGAAACTTTCAGAACTTCTTCATTTAGATGCCTGTCTAGCAATGGCTGTTGGAGGAAATTATCAGTGTGTGGACCAATAGTCTTCTCTTGAAGACACCTTACAGCCAACTGAGGCAAAGCTTCAGTGGGCAAGGATAAATCAGATCCAAAGTCTGAGTCTTCTGAATTGGCAGTAGTGCCTGTTTTCAAGTTGGATTCAGTAATTTCAGCTGTTCCTCCTTTAAAAATATCTCCTAAAGAAAAAGAGTATTTTGAATCTTATGCATCTATATTTAAATCTATATTATTCATTATTAGAAAAATCCCCTCTCCGCATGCAAAAAAAACTAAGCATTCCCTCTATTTGGGCTTTATCTTTCTAGTAATGAATCTTAAGGAAATAATTATCAAATGAGACAAATATT
>JAQZBX010059517.1:0-10903 GCA_029593785.1 Cabassous unicinctus
ACTGATGTTCATAGTGGCATTACTCACAATTGCCAAAAATTGGAAACAACCCAGGTGTCCATCAACTGATGAATGGATAAACAATCTGTGATGTATACATACAATAAAATATTATGCAGCAGTAAGAAGAAATGAAGTCGTGAAGCATATGACAATGTGGATGAAGCTGGAGGCAATTATGTTGAGTGAAACAAGCCAGACACAAAAGGACAAATACTGTATGATTGTGCTACTATGAACTGAATATATTATGTAAACCCATGGAAATAGTAATTAGAATATTGGTCAGAAGAAAATAGAATATGGGTAGAGAATGGAAAGTTAACGTTTAATCAGTGTAGACTGGGTTAAAAGGTTGTTTGGAAATCTTCAGAAAAGAAAGGAAATGTTGCGAGCACATCATGCTGTTTATGACCTGGAGAGCTATATTATGAGGGTATGATAGTGGTTGAAAGGGAAAACCTAAGGACATTTATATTACTAGAAGAAATGTGAAAAAAATGTAACTTGGGACTGTATAACATAGTGAAACCTCATGTAAAATATGAATATGTGTAATATTGCAGATATGACTGTTTTTTCCAAAATATAAATACAAGTAAACTAGAAGAAGGAAACAGAATAGCAGCTATGTATGGCAGGAGAAGCACAGAGAGATTGAGAGGTGATGAGTTTTGTTTAGTTGGTTGTGTTTTGTTTTCGAGGATTTTTGTTATTTTTACTGGAATAAGGAAGATGCTCTAAGAATGAATGGAATGGTGAATGCACAACTCTGTGACTGTACTGAATACCATTGACTGTACACTTTGGATAGATTTATGCTTTATTAATATGTATCAATAAAACTGATTTGTTAAAAAATAAATATATCTTCTGGAGTGTAATTAAACTGTATTCTTAAAGAGAAACATATTTAATATTTATATTCTAAAATAAGAGGGGTTAAAAATAAAATTGGTAATTTCATATGTAGATGATTTTCTTTCTCTGCCTTTTGCGGAACTGAGACTTTTCTGACTATGCAGAAATCCTCATGGACCATTTCAGGAAGACTCCACATCCCACCCTCATACCTGTCCCAAACCACCTGACACACCTTACATGAAAGCTAAGGAAGCAGCAGGGGTTTCTCCCCACAGACACAGCAGGCATACCCAGAATTAGTAGTTTTAGACAAAAATGGCACTCCCTCTTTAGGCAATTAGCACCAACTGGAGATTATTAGAGATGGAAGGAAACTAGGAAGTGACACTTTGAGTAGGTCTTTAGGGGAAAATAAGACAAAGGACATAACAATATTTATAAGAAGGTAAATTGTTTCTACTCAAAATATAGCTTGGTCTGGGCAGAGAATAGTAAAGATGAGAAAGAATGCACCTGTCCTCATGGAGATGATATTTTAGGGGGCAGAGTGGGCAGAAATACTGAAGAGGGAAATTAAAAAGAGTGCACAGGATATCATGAGATGGTAAATAAATGCACAAGGAAGGACAGGCATCATGGGTGTGGGAAAGGGGAGCTTGGGATGGGCAGAAGTAAGGGAATCCTCTCTGAAGAGGGGACATCTAAACAATGAACCTGGGGACCAGTACTGCAGGATGAAGAGACAGAAGAGGTGATGGCTATGAAGTGGGTGTGAGAGTGGTGAGTTTGAAGATCAGCCAGAGGACAGACAAAACTAAATGTAGTGAGTGAATGGTAGCCAGAGGAGTGGGCAGTAAATGCTGACACCAGGTTAGAGTTTGATTTTAATTTCAGAGAGCAGTGGCTGCAATGTGGGGAAACGGTTTAGCAGGAAGAACAGGTGGACACCCTGACAGGGACTCTTTAAGATGAGGATGTTGATTGCTGCACTGGGGTGGGTGTGTGGGGAGAGCAGTAGAGACAGAGACAAGGGGTCAGCTCCAGGGCCTGTTCTGCAGAGACCAAGAGGTTGCTGATGCTTGTGTGTGCTCCTTTTAATTAGAGTTCTGTTCTCTACCTCTCAAGCCAGAGCCTGTCATCAAGTACCTGGTGGTCCTGGCCACCCTTCCATATCCCTGTGCTTGGGAAGGAACAGCTGAATGGGGCTCTGTGTACCTGGGGGAGGCCTGTGTCTCTCAGTGCTCCTCTGGGGTTCACTATGAGACCCACAGGGATCTGAAGCCTTTGCCTTGGGAAGCTTCAGAGCTCCATGAAAGCATCTTCTGGACTCCTACCTGGGTGTAGTGAGCCTGGTGACCAGCATTTTGGAAGCAAAGGAGGGGCAGGGGAAGGTGGATTTACTATACATCATTTCTCTGGAGCTTATGTTTCAGTGAGCTTCTCACCCCACCTCACCTATGCCTGTGTCTACAAATTCACAGACTCTTTCTCATATTTCCCATATTCTGCAAAGCTGGTGTGCAAAATGGGATAGATACCTCCAAATGTTTAATTTTCTTTGGGGGTTCCTCAGCCATTCCTTCCATTTCTGTTTTCAGACTCATTCCTCAAGTCTACTTTTAATAGTGCCAATGTGTCCAATGCCAGAACTTTTTATAAACACAAATCGAATGCTTCTAGTTCAGTGTTCACGTTTGCTGGACCTTACAGTTCATTTGGGAGAGACAGATTCTGCATCAGTGCGGGGGTGGAGGCAGGAGCCTGACCAGCCTGGCTCTGCAAACTGTCAGAAGCCTAAATTGCCTGAGGGAGCAGGGGCAAGAAAACCCAGATAAGATTTCAGAAACCCACTTACCTGTGCAGCCAGGGTGGTTCAGAGGAAGAGTTCCTGCCTGGCATGTATGAGGTCCCTGGTTTGATTCCCAGTTCATCCTAAGAGAAGGAAATACACCAGGTTTTTTTTATCAGTTCCTTTTTTGTTGTCCCAGGCTTGCTTTTTGTTTCTCTTGTCCCAGGTTTGCTTCCTGGTGCCTCCTAAAGACAGGGAGACACAGATAGCACACAGTAATGGACACAGGGCAGACAGTGTGTGTAAACAACGAGGAGGGAGGAATAAATAAATATTTACAAAATAAATGCTTTCATATTTTGAATATTTAACAAGAGAAATTTATTTATTTGTTTATTTTACCGGGAGGTCCAGGGGATCGAACCCAGTTCCCTCCATATGGGAGACAAATGCACAACCATTTGAGCCACATCCGTACCAGAAATATAATTTTAATGAATAAATATGACTCTTAAATACACCAATTTATTCATTACCTTCTCATTTTGAGCAAGTATCACCTCTAAATATCGATCTATCTATATATTTTATACACATATCAATCACAGTGAAACAAAGACATTTCAGTAAACTGAAATTAATTTAAAATAATCTGAATTGTCACTGGGTCATGACAAATTGTCTAACATGGCAATTTTCTCAATTAAAACCAAGAGAAATTAAGAAGTATATTACAAAAAATTTATTGACAAGCTTGCCTCGATTAAAGCCAGGAAAGTAAAAAGCACAATAAATTTTGGTTTTGTGAGTAAATAAGAGTTAAAATTAAAACAATGTAGTTGTAAATTTTTCAACATTTTTTCCAACTATGCTGGCGCTGCAGGTAAAATGAACCATTTAAAAATGAGTAAAAGCGTTTGCTAAGGGACCCCACTTCCCCCTACCCCTTGGGCCTGTCCCCAGCTTAGCTGACTGGAAGGCTCCGATATTCTGCACCTCAGTGGTGTCCATGCTCTTCCCTCTTCTCTGAAACTGTCAGAACTGCCAACAGGCACAATCTTGAATTCTTACAAAACCCTACAGCAGGCCATGATATTCAGCAGGCAAACCGCTAAATGAACATTACTCTGGTAAAGTAAGTTTTGCTACACTGCTGTGTGAGAAAACATAAACCACCCTCGCTATCTAAGAAAATGCTGTCAGAGGAGCCTGGACAAAGGCTCCTCCACCACAGCTGTGAAGAGAAAGCTTCTGACTCACCCCCGTCGCAGCGGGGATGCCCCAGGGCCACAGCGGCCTCCTCCGCGGTCTCACCAGAAGCAAGCCGTGTGCTCATGCCCGGCAGTGCCAGGACCCCGGAACCGAACCGCAGGCATTTCTGGGGTGGGCGGCGGCCCCTGCAAGCCCACGGGTTGCCGTGCAGGGCGGGAATGCCATGCTCCTGGCATTGTCCGCTTCCTTCCCTCTGGGTGAGTCACCGCGGGGGTTCCCAATACCTCAGGTCAGCGACCCGGCTGGGTGAAGTGACCCCACAGGACAGTCCCCAGGGAAGGCCTTGGGAAGGAAGGACCCGCAGAAGGAGGAGGAGTGGGGCGCCTCTGCCCACATCTGGCCTCTGATGCCACAGGCTCCTATTCGCACCCTCATCCTTCTGTCAATCCCTGGGTGAAGTACAGGATGCATCACAATGGGTTTCTCTGTGGTCCAATGTGATTCCCCCTGGAGGCCCCACCCTCCTGAGTCCTCCCCTCCTCCATCCCACGCATCTTTGCCCCATGCGGGCAGCAGATGTCCACAGTGTGTTTCTGAATTAATGGGGCTCAGTTGGGATCACTTGTCCAGAATCGCAACACCAGGTGAAGTGGAACCCACCCAAGTCAATGTTTCCAGGCCAGGGCTTAGAGACCTGCAAGCATGGCAGAAGCCCAACAGGGGACTGCCTAAGAAGGGATGGTGGGAGGTTGAGGCCCTTCCTTCACCATTTGCCTCTTTGGAACCTTTCCCCAGGGAATCCCTGCCAGGTGCTCACTGTGTGTGCTAGGGGAGGGGCACCTTCACAAACTTCCATCTGAGCTCAGGGGGAATGAGCCATGGTGTAGGTAATGACATACTGAAAGTAAACTGAAAAAAGTAATATTTCTGACAATTTTGTTTAATGTGTATGCTCCCTAAATTTAGACAGATTTACTGATCAAGTATGCTAATGTTGCATCTACTGTTTAAAATGAAAAAAAGAAAATTACGTTCGCATTTAACTGAATTGTCATTGTCCTGACATGTTTGATTTTTATGGCAATTGTAAGGAGTAAAATGTTAGAGATAATTTCCAAAATCATTTTGGTAACTTAAGTATATAAAGTATACAGAATTATTTTTTATTAAGGGAAAAAAAAGTAATTTATCCTAAAATAAATAACTAGTTATTAAAATGAAGAAAATGTGGGACAAAACCTGAACAACTGTAAAGAGTACAGAAGGATTGCAGAAAAGGAATATTTTTTGGTCAATATTGGATGATTTAATAGGACTATCAACAAAATTTTTAAAGCCTTATCAAAAATTATAATGATGCAAATCTAAACTTTGGACATTGAAGATGCAGAGTAGGGAATGGGAGGCTGCTCTCCTCAAGAAATTGCAGAAGGGAAGCTGCAGGACTGTGGGGACACTTGGAAAGGGCAGCTAGAGAGGGGGAACCCAGTTGGCTGGGGGAAAAGGAAGTTTGGGAGATAAGGCAAACAAGCCAGCACTCAGCCAGCTCAAAGGGAGAGGGAATGCATGGAAGTAATTTGCCTGGAAGACCAGCATTCAGCCAGCTCCAAGAGTAAGGTTTTGAGTGGGTTTGAGAGGTTGGAATATGATGGTTAGTAGGTTGGGGGGTTGGACTGGACTATTCATGGAAATGGGGGGCAGATGGAGAAATGAACAGGGGAACTCTGGAGATTTGTAGGTCTATGGTAGAAACGGCAAGTGTGGGAATGTTCTTTTGGCAAATATGGTGGGAGAGGGTCTCTGGTGCAGGGTGTAAGTGTTTGGGAGATAAGTGGGAAAGGGTACAGCTGGGGCATAATTTGATGGACTATGAATGTGCTCATGTGGTTGTGGGGTGTTATCTCAGTGGGTGGAGAACCACACTGTAAACAACAAAATATTAAACTCCCATCCTGGGGAGTCATGCTACATTCTCAAATAGAGGGGCAAGAATCTCTTGTGCACATAGGCAATGCCTAATAGAAGAAAAAAAAACAAGTTTGCCAACCCCTCAATTTTAATGCATATAACTATGGATGTTATTCTTGAAAACATAAAACTTAGTGGTTACCATAAGTTCCAAGGGGTGGGAGAGAGATGAATAGGTGGAATATAGGACATTTTTGGGCATTCAAATTATTTTGCATGATGTTGCAATGATGAATACAGGCCATTATACTTTTTGTCAAAACCTATAAAAGTGTACAGTGTAAACTGTAAACCATAAAATAAACTATTGACCATGTTTAGCAGCAATGCTTCAATATTTGTTCATCAATTGGACCAAATGTACATACACATATAACATGTTATTAATAGGGGAAAATGTGAGGGGGGAAGAAATATAATAGAATCCCCTATATTTTCAATATGAGTTTTCTGTAACCTAAAGCTTCTTTGAAAATAAATTGAAAAAAGTAAGAAGATACAGAAGAAATTGTGAACATACATAAAATATAACATATCTTATGGGATGAAATGCACAATGCAAGAAATATTTTTAGCTTCATTTATTAAGAGGTTTTGGATTACAGAAAGTTACAACTATTGAAGGGAGGATCACTGGTGGAGCGTATCAGTGTTGAGGGATATGTGGGGAAGAATGCATCTGGGGCATGCCTCTATGGAATATATATATGTTCCTGTGGCCATAGGATGTTATCTCAGTGGGCAGACACCCACATACTAATAAAAACTATTAAGTTCCCATCCTGGGGAGTACTGCTACATTCTCTAATAGAGTGGCAAGAATCTCTACAGTACATTGACAATGCCTAGCAAAAGAGGACAGACCAATACACCAGGCCCTTGGTATCAATGCTTGTACTACTGAAGATTATACTTGTAAAATTGAATATTACCCTAGTGTACACTTTGAGATTATTTAAGAATCCTGAAAAGATCATATTTGTAAATGAATTTGTTCCTTTTGTTGTGATACCCTTTTATTATGTTAAATTCAGTTGAGGGTCCTTTGATTAGATTACCTGTTAAAATTACTCTGAGCGCTTTTTTTTATTTGACTACTTCAGTAAGGTATGACTCAGGTTGAAACCATGCTCCCTGCTGTGTCTGATATAAGCAGACACTCAAGTACACTCATGGGAAGAGAAGAGAGCTCTGTCATTTTTTATCTTGAGGTGCTGAGGAGATATGAGCCATTACCCTGAGAGTTTGCAGCTGACCTTGGGAAGAGGCCAGAGCAGCACAGACTGATACTGAAGGCCTGGGAAGAAATGAGCCCTATGCCAGGAGAAAGAGAACTGGAAGCCCAGAAAGGAAGGAGGGACTAAGCAGAGATCAGCAGTTATCTTGCTTCAACACATGGCAACTGACTTTGGTGAGAAATCAACCTTGAGTTGGACTTTTTATGGTCTTTTAACTGTAAGCTTTTACCCAAATAAATACCCTTTATAAAAGCTAACAGATTTCTGTTACTTTGCATGAGCACTATTTTGGCAGGCGAATATCCCTAGTAATATATATTGCCTAAGAGTTATCTCCTGGAAACCAACTTGTTACTCAATTATAGCCTCTCTCAAAACCAAACTCAACACATGAACTCACTGCTTTCCACACAGTGTGACATGACTTCCAAGGATAGGCCTCCCTGGCACCACAAAGAGGGATTATTACCAAGCACCAACTAGCAAAGCATTTGGATAAAGACTTTGACCAAAAGGGGCAAATATTAAATACAAATGAGTTTTTATGGCTAATAGATTTCAAAGTTAGTCAGGAAGTCATTCCAGAGGTTATGCTTATGCATGGTTCAGCATGATCTCACTGACTGCCACAGTAAATGATGCAAGGGTGGTCCCAAGGGCTCTGGAGACATCTGGACACTATAGGCAGGGCAGACAACCCAGAAAGTCAGCACCTTATTGATGGGCCTTAACTTGGAATTAAATTATATCCCCAATACAATGGAGTAAGACTCATTTATACTTTCCCTATACATGATTTTTCTGCCCCTTTTATTTGAACCTATAATTAGCACTATAGCCATTAAATATGTGTCCCAGAAGCTTACATCTTCTGGCTGTTCATATTCAAGTTGAGCCCTGAATCTCATCATAGTTGCAGTCAACACCTACTCTTCAATTCATCAGACTCACCCAAGACAACAAACAAAACGGTGATGATGGATAACACCCCTCCCAAAAGAACAGAGAGTATCTACAACCTCAGGCAAGACAGTTCCATCCATCTGCCCATGGGATCTAAGCTCCCTCTCAATCTGAAACAGAGTGGGCATCAGTATTCCAAAATCTTCAAGATTGAGGAATGAACAAACATAAGGGGAGAATGCAACTGTGGATCAAAGTAGACTTATTGATTTAGTAATGGAAGAATTTGTAGTATTGATATAAAAATTGTGGTCACCAGAGGTACTCAGGGGAGGAAGAGGGAAGAAAAGGTGTAACATGGGGGCATTTTGGGGACACTGGAATTGTTCTGCATGATATTTCAATGATGGACACAGGCCATTATACATTTTGTCAAAATCTGTAAAATTGTACAATAAAAGTGTAAACCATAATGGAAACTGTAAACCTGTAAAATCGTACAGTACAAAGTGTAAACCATAATGTAAACTATATTACTAACTATAGTAGCAATACTTAAATATTTGTTCATCAATAGTAACAAATGTACCACACTAAAGATGTTATAAATAGGGAAATGTGAGAGAGGGAGAGTATGGGGTATATGGGAATCCCCTATATTTTTAATGTAATATAACTTTTCTGTAATCTAAAATTTCTTTAAAAATAAAGAAAAAACAAAAATTTGCTTTCTCTCTGTTGAGTGCCAATGTTTCTTAACTAATTAGTCCAATTTAGTAAAAGGTTATAAAGTGTTTTTCTCCAGAATAATCAGTGTAAAAATTTTAAAAGCCTGTGTTTTATCAAAACAACTTTGTGTACTTTACTAAGAAAAACAAGTTGTGTCACTATTTTTTTTGCCCTTTCCCCCCTCCCTTCCCCCTGCTGTTTTTGCTGCCTGTGTCCATTCACTGTGTGATCTTCTGTGTCTGTTTCTTTTTCTGACTTCTCTTCCCATTTTTCTCCTCTGGCTTCATTGGGATTCAGTCCTGGGGACCTCCAATGTGGGAGAGAGGTATCCCTCACTTGTGCCACCTCAGTTCCTGGTTTCTGTCATGTCTCACCTTGACTCTCCCCTGTGTCTCTTTTGGTTGCATCATCCTCTTGCTGCATTGCTTCCCACATGGGCCTGGCTCAATGCACAAGTCTGGAATGGCCTTTATCAGGAGGCCCTGGGGATTGAACCCAGGTCCTCCCATATGGTAGATGGAAGCCCAATCGCTTGAGCCACATCTGCTTCACTGTGTCACTTTTAAAAGAACATAATATTCAAACCTAACAACTTTAACATTTTACTTTCTCTAAGTCAAACCATAAAGAATATTGTTAGGCCCCAAAGCTGGGCCTTTGGGGATAACCAGAGGGAAAAGCCTTAACACGAGAGTTAGAACTTACATTTGTTATGATTGCAGACAGGAGCTAATGTTGGTCTAAAGTTTTCAGACCTGACTCTCTGTGCTGCGGTTTCACTATGGCTTTAATACATAAGTTACTAATTAGCATTTGCTTTGATTATGCATTACCTTTTATGCATATGGATGAACATACATAGCTAGTTATATAATTGTATGATTAGTGTGTCGAGGAAATCACACTTGCACATACTTTGCATGATCAAAAAAGGGGCAGATAACTCCACCCCTGGGTAGGAATTTTACTATGTTAATTAAGCAAGTTGACATGAGGACAGCAAGGGGCTTCTTCTGTGCAGGTCCAGCCAACTAGTTGAAGCTTGTTTTCATACTTCATTGCTTCTACAAGATATTCTCAACCACCAAAAGCAGAAATTGGCACCAAGAGAGGGATTCATCTCATTACCTTATAATTTACATATAATTCATTTTTTTGCATCCTAGCAACAGGGAGAGAAACAAGTTATTTTCAGGTATTTGGTCATCCTATACACATCAATATCTTTTTAATTCAAATGATTGCAAAAGATTTGTGCTTTCACATTGAAAAAATTGAAGTGGTAATAATAAAGTTCATTTGATGTAAATTGCATAGAAAATGTTTAAAGAATTGTTAAAATTAAAAACAGATTTTCTAAAATTATGATAATAAATGTGTATGGGTAAAATGTTCATATAAATATTAAAAGGCTGTATAAACTTTCATTGTCAAATTTATAAAATTTGACACTGTTTTCTGCATGTTAGACATTAATAGAACATTATTAGTCATGGTTTTACGTATTTTAAAAATATGTCACAGAAACAACCAACTTTCCTTATCAGTTACATTGCTTTGTTCTGAAGCCTCTCTAAAAGTACATATATGTACTTTAGGGATTCTTGCCACTCCATTAGTGCTTGTACAAAGGATATAAAGGCAGTGGTCACCAGAGCTTGTGAGGGGAGGGAGCGGGAAGAATTAGTGTAACACGGGGCATTTTTGGGACATTTTATTTGTTCTGAATGACAATGTAGTGATGGATGTAGGCAATATACATATTGTCAAAACTGATAAAAAGGCGTGGTGCAAAGTATAAACTATAATGAAAACTATTGGTCATGGTTAGTAGCAATACTTCAATATGTGTCCATCAAATGTGACAAATGTACCACACTAATGAAAGATGTTACTAATGGAGAGAAGTGTGGAAGTGGAAGGGTTTGGGGTATATGGGAATCCCCCTAAAATTTTGATGCATCTTTTATGTAATCTAAAGCTTCTTTACAAATAAAATAAAATAAAAAAGTACATACAGTCAGCTACAGATCAAAGAAAATAATGGAACTTTAAAGGAAAGCAAGGCAATTCTGTAAATTATATTCTGCCTGTTAGCCCCATTTGTCAAAATAACCCCACAGGACCCTGGTCAGTGCTGACAGGTCTCCCCTGCTCTGATAACAGATGGAGCAAAACCCCTAACCCCATCACTAATCCA
>JAQZBX010059518.1:0-17508 GCA_029593785.1 Cabassous unicinctus
TTTTTTTTTTTTTAAGGAGGTGCTGGGGATTGAACCCAGGACCTCGCACATGGGATGCAGGCACTCAACCACTAAGCCACATCTGCTCCCCAGTGAGAGTTGGTTTTTCCACTTGTTTGTTTGTTTTGTTTTTAGGAGGTACCAGGGAGCAAATCTGGGACCTCATACGTGGGAAGCAAGCACTCAACCAGTTGATCTACATCTGCTCCCCTCCTTTTTTTAAAATACATATTTTTTATTAGAGAAATTGTGAACTTACAAAACAATCATGCATAATATGCAGAATTCCCATACATTGCCCCTCTAACACCTTCCATTGTTGTAAAATATTTGGTACAGATTTTGAAAGAACGTCATCAGACTATTACTACTAATTATCGTTCATAGTATGCATTTGGTATAATTTTTCCATACACCCCCTGTTATTAGAACCACATATTAGTATTGTACATTTTTTATAGTTCATTTTTTATAGTTCATGAGAGAACACCCATATTTGTACTATTAACCACAGTCCATATTCCACCACATGGTTCACTGATACAGTCCCATGCCTTGTACAATCTATCCAAAGTGCACACTCGGTGTCTTTCACTCTCATCACAGCGTAGTGCAGTCGTCACCCTAGTAAACCTTTGAACATTTTCCTTAGTCCAAAAGAAAAAATACCTGTTCGAACCCAACTCCTGAAGGGCACGAGTTGGTGTGGCTGCAAGATCAAAGAACACATCTGGTATTGAGTCAGACATAAGCTTTATTGGGACTTACGGACAGGAGAGGATCTCCGAAGGTGGCGGTTTGGAGAATGAATATAGCACTCTGCAAAGAGACGGGAAAATGAGGAGTGATCTAAGGGGTTTCAGAACAAGGACATTCCATAGGGTATGAGAACAGAGTTTCTGTTAGGGTCATGTGACGCATATATATGGGGTCTGGTGATGTTTTCACTACTTGTAGGAAGGATGGTTTCACGCTTGTAGGAAGGATGTTTACCAAGCATGTTTACTGCTTTAGAAGATTATAGTTTATGATACCATCTATATATTCTATCCCCTCTGGGGAGGGTTGTTAACCTTTAACTTATGTCTAGTCACACAGGCAGCTATGTGCTGAAGACTTCAGTGGAGGTGGTCTGTGTCTCCACAATCCACCCCCATGTAGCAGCCTACGTTGACCAAAGGACAAGCATTGCATCTACATTCCACAGCAACAGTATAAAAGACAACAGAATAATAGGAGTCCTCCACCAAAAGCTAGTAGACTTATAAGAATATGTTGCCAGGGCCAAGAAAGGGAATTAAACCAATCAGATAGGGGGTCAATAGCTAATTTATCAATGTGTTGTATGTGCTCTTGCATATGATTTAGAGCTTGTGAAATATTATGGGAGTCATCAGGAATATATATGAAGCATTGAACATTAGTGAGGGTACAGATCCCACCTTGTGACTCAGTAAGAATATCTAAAGCCATTCTATTTTGTAAAACTACCTTTTGTAGTTGGGTAGTTTCTTTGTTTAGTAAGGAAATTGCTACTTTGGAGTCATTAAGGGCTTGAGCAGTGTGATTGACTAAAGCTGTTATGTGTTTTTCGGTGACAATTGCAAACCCACCTGGCACAAAAATGGCCAATGAGTAGAACCACCAGGGGGCATGCTTTACTCTATATCTAACCTTGATAGTAAAATTACACAACTCAGGGGGTAACCACCCCACATCACAGATTCCTTCTTGTTGTTCCATGCAGACGGGCCATGTGATCTAGTGTGACAAACTCAGCCGTTAACCATCCTAAACCAATATATACAGCATATCCTAATAAAGGCCTGGGCTTATTCACCTGTTCCCTTACAAGGGGAAAAATATTATTACGAGTCTCATTGAAAGACGGCAGCTGAATCTCAGTCTTAAATGAGAAAGTTTTGTTCTAAACTTGTCGGTTGATCATATTCTGCCCTGCCAGCAAGGTGTTCCATGCCGTCCAATTTGCAGGAGTTACGGTCCAAGGAAGGCCAGTAGCACCCGAGGATGGTAAGTCTGTGCAAACCCAACATTGGGTTTGGTTGTGGGCATGGGTTATTGCCAAAGCCCACTGTAGAAAGCTATTGGCTAGCGCACTATGGGAGCCATTGCCTGGCTGCTGCAGGAGTCCAAAACAGCAATGTAATTTCCATTCACTTCAGGAGCATGTCCAGAGATGTGGTAGATCCTTTTTATTATTTTATGGGTTGTAGTGACCAACCTAGCCAATAACTCAAATGGAGAGGCATAATGCAAGGTACGGGAGGCCTGGTTTGAATGCACAAGAGTTTGACAATACTGAAGTCTATCTCTTAATTTTTATATACTTTATGAATACTTCCAATGCAGTTTATAACATATCAGTGAATTTAATTATTTTCAGTATTTTATTTTTTACTTCCACACCTTTACCATGATTATGTTAATTAACAGGTATGTTACTTTAGCAGTATAGGAAAAACTACTTTCTCCATTATTTTATGAAAGCTTAAGATTAAGATTCCCAATGGCATCAAGATTATCTTCCCCCAGCACCACTGTAATATGCAAATGGAGGTGGCCTCTGAAAGGTTTCCCTGTTACGAAGTTACTTTTTGTTATCATCATCAATTCAGGTTTCTATTTAATAATGGTTTCCTGGAATTAGCCACTTAAATATTTCAGTTTAGAAAATGCTTTTGCAAACTTCCTATAACCAACCATAACCACATAAGCTAAGTAAGCTTCCTATAACCAGCTTACTTAGACTAAGCTACTTCATCTCAAGAAAAATTTCACCTTTACAAAACACATTCTCTTAATGCTACTTTCTACAACTTTCTATATTCATTCAAGCCTTGTCTTACATATTTCCATCCCGATTTTATGAAAACCAGCCATCTTATCTTGGGACAAAACACATTCCCTTACTTATTGTTACCTTCTATAACTTCCTATATTCATTCAAGCATTGTCTTACATATTTCCACCCTGAGTTTTTAAAAACCAGCCATCTTAAGTCAAAACACATTCCTTTAAACAAACTTATCAAATTTTAGTCAGCATTGACTATGAATTCACTTCCACAAACCTGTTACTTCTTTCTATATCCATTTAAGTCTCACATCCCTCATTCTGTTCTGTGAAGGTAAAAACAAACTATTCATTTCAATTTAGGCAAAAACAATTTTTTAAAAGGAGGTTTGTAATAATTTCATTAGCCAAAAACCTAAAATTTTCATCATCTTAAAGATTTAATATATATAATGCTAATTTATTTGTATCCTATAAACCAGGGAGTCTTAACCAGGGTGTCTGTGAATTTGAATTGAAAATTCAAAAAATCATTATTCTTGTGGGGACATGTTGGTGCCAGTGTGATATATTTATTAAATAATACGCAATATCTTGTGGACTTAGTAACAGGTCCGTAGTTTTCACCTGACTGGCAAAGGGGTCCATGGAAGAAAAAGGGTTAAGAACCCCTGCTATAAACCTAGGGAGATTACATCCAAGCTAAATAAAATTGAAACCATTTTAGTTTATGCAAGAAATGTTCTTTTTTCTTCCTTCCTCCACAAGAGGCTTAAACCTTTTTTTTAATAAAATTCTGAAATTGTGAATAACCTTAAAAGCATACTGACTTCCAGGTTCTGGAATATACTATAATTGTTTAATTTGTTTTAATCATAATTTAGGAAAGATCTTTCCACAGTTTTCAAGGACTTTTCTTTACTTACTGAAATCTGGTAACTGGTTTACTAATTACCCTCATTTTAAGTCTGTTAAAAGGTTTAAATTGGGGGGAGGGGGGCGGATGTGGCTCAAATGGCTGGGCATTCCTCTCCCATATGGAGGGATCTGGGTTCGATCCCCGGGACCTCCCGGTAAAAAAAAAAAAAATGGTTTAAATTGGGGAATTACAGGACAAACTATGATTCTTAATTCCCTGGCCTAGTAGATAGAGTTTTAAGTTTAACTTATATTTTCCTATCTTCTCATACCTAGCACTGCCCCATAGCTCTTCCCCGCCAGCCCAGTTTGTCCTATTTATTTATTTTTTAAACAAGTATATTTTACTGATTTACACCAACAAAGCATACAGTTGATCCAAAGTGCACAATCATTGGTATTTGGCACAATCACATAGTTGTGCATTTATCACATCAGTCATCATTAGAGCATTTTCATTATTTCAATAATAACAATAAACAACTAACAAACAAAATCCATCACCTCTTGATCTCTCTGTGCTTCCCTTGCAGTTCATAGCTCCTATTTCTGGCTATTCTTGCACAATTACGTATTTCTTCCTTTATAAATTGATTTATATTTACATTTTATATAAATGGAATCATACAATATGTTACACAGTATATTTAGTGCATAGTAACGCAATCATTTTGTATTTGTCCTTTTTTGTCTGGCTTGCTTCACTCGATACAATGTCCTCCAGGTTAATCCATGTTGTTATATGCTTTATGACTTCATTTCTTCTTACAGATGCATAGTGTTCCATCGTGTGACTACACCAGTTTGTTTATCCCTTCATCGCTTGATGGACACCTGGGTTGTTTCAAACTTTTGGCAATTGTGAATACCACCACTATGAACATAGGTGTGCAGATGTCTATTTGTGTCACTGTTCACTTCTTCTGGATATATACCCAATAGTGGTATTGCAGGGTCACATGACAAACATATATTCAGCTTCTCTAGGAACTGCCAAACAATCCTCCACAGTGGCTGTACCATTCAGCATTCCCACCAACAGTGAATAAGTGTTGTCTATCTCTTCACATTTTCTCTGACATTCGTAGTTCTCTTTTTATTTTTATTTATTTATTTATTTGTTATTTAAAACAGTGTACATTGGAGCAAATATAGCAATAGACTAATGAAAAAACAAACAAAAAAGTATCCTGAAGGGCATAACTAAAGCAATTCTCTCTCCTGTATTATCAAAATTTCCTTCTCTACTAAATAACCCATATCTACATACAAATGTTTTTTATTTTTCCCATCCTAAAAAAATAAAATTCTTATGACTCCTATTCCCTTTTACCAGCACCCCATATCTTCACTCTTATTTTCAGTAAAACTCCCAGAAAAAGTTGTCTAGAATTGCCATCTCCAATTTTCTCTCCCATTCTTTCTTTTTTTTTAAATTAAAAAAAAATTTTTTTTAAAGACAGATTACATAAATGTTACATATTAATAGAATATATAGGGGATTCTCATATGGCCCACTCCCCACACCACCCACATTTTCCCACATTGGCAACATCTTTCATTAGTGTGGTACATTCATTGCAATTGATAAACACATTTTGGAGCACTGCCACTAAGCATGGATTATAGTATACATTGTAGTTTATACACTCTCCCACTGAACTCTGTAGGTTATGGCAGGAGATATAATGGCCTGTATCTGTCATCGTAAAGTCATTCAGGACAGTACCCAAGTCCCAAAAATGCCCCTGTGTAAACCTATTTTTCCCTCTCCCTACCCCCAGAACCTCCAGTGGCCACTGCCTCCACATCAATGATCTTCCATTGCTAGAATCACAATAAGTCTATAGTAGAATACTAGTTAAGTCTACTTTAGTCCATAGTTCATCCCCCAATCCTGATGACTCTGTGATGGTGATGCCCACTCCACCTTTAATTGAGGGAGACCTTTAATCCCAATGGCCGATGGATGGGATTCTCTTACTTGCAGTTGTAGACACTCTGGGTTCCTTGGTATATTGTTTGTCTGTCGTCTCCTCCTTGTTAGAGTCCAGTGAACTGGAGAGTAGATGTTGCAACTTCTTTGAGATGCAGGGCCCAGCTGGCACATGGACAGCCCCAAGATTTAAGTCTCTTGGACATACACCTGCCAACTCTAGTACTAATTATAGGTTCAAATAGAAGGACAGAAGAGCCATGTGTAGGGAAACCACAGCTGAGTTCAACTCTGTCTCACTGGGAAGCATAAATTCCAAAGTAGGGCCCAATGGCAAGGGACCAAACTCTTGAACTATCTGCCTTGACTATAGTGTCTGGATGTCTCCATAACCCTCAGGAGCCCCTCTATTTGGGGTAGTATCTTCTTTGGTTGTCAATGAGATCCTGCTCAGCGTGCATAAGCGTTACCTCTGGAATGACCTCCTGACTCACTTTGAAGTCTCTTAGCCATATAATCTCATTTGTCTTTACCTTTTTCCCCTTTTGGTCAAGGTCTTTTTTTTTTTTTCCCCCCAGTTGCATTGCTTGTTGGTACTTCGCAGCAATCCCTTGGTGCCAGGGAGGCTCATCCCCGGGAGTCATGTCCCACGCTGGGGGAAAGTTACTGCATTTATATGCTGAGGTCGGCTTAGAGAGGCCACATTTGAAGAACAGGGAGAGGTTCCCAGTAGGTAACTCTTAGGCACCCTACATCACTAGGCTAAATTTCAATTTCATGAGCAAAGGCTCATAAACATAGTCATCAATATCAAGGGCCCATCAATAGACCATCCTCCTTCACTAGTCATTGCCCCTGTACTTGGGGGATTCTTGCTGTTCCATTAGAGAATGTGGCAGAGCTCCTCAGGATGAGAATTTGATGTTCTTTTGGTTATTGTGTGAATCTCCACCTACTATGACAATGCCCCATGAACATTTGAACACATTTATATGCCTTATATGTATGTCCAGGTGAACTTCCTCTCATGTATGCCCCATCACTGACACCCCAAACCAATGATCCTCCCCTGCCACAGTTATACCCTTCTGTGATCCAAAATTTCTTCAAGAATGAAGCCAATCTGTCTTTTTAATAGTGGCCATTCTGAAAGGTATGAAATGATATCTCACTGTAGTATTGATTTGCCTTTTCCTAATCATTAATGATGTTAAACATTTTCCATGTGTTTTTTTTGCCATTTGTATTTCTTCTTTGGACAAATGTCTATTCAAGTCTTTTGCCCATTTTTAAAATCAGATTGTTTGTCTTTTTATTGTTGAGTTGTAGCATCTCTTTATATATCATTTGGATATATAATTGGATAGTAAACCTTTATCAGACATGTGATTTCCAAATATTTTCTCCCATTGAGTTGGCTGCCTTTTCACCCTTTTGATAAAGTCCTGTGACATTCAAGTGTTTAATTTTGTGGAGGTCCCATTTATCTATTTTTTCTTTTGTTTTGCATGCTTTGGGTAGTCCAAGAAACCATCACCTACCACAAGGTCTTTAAGATGTTTCCCTACATTTTCTTTTAGTAGTTTTATAGTCCTGGCTTTTATATTTATGTCTTTGATCCATTTTGAGTTGATTCTTGTTTAAGGAGTGAAATAGGGTATCTCTTTTGGTTATGGATATCCAGTTCTCCCAGCACCATTTGTGGAAAAGACTGTTTTGTCCCATTAACATAGCTTTGGTAGGTTTGTCAAAAACCAGTTGCCTGGAGAAGTGAGAGTTTATTTCTGGGTTCTCAATTCTATTCCACTAATCGATATGTCTGTCTTTATGCCAGTACCATGCTTTTTTGACCATTGTAGCATTGTAATATGGTTCAAGGACAGGCAGTGAAATTCCTCCCATGGCGCTCTTCTTTTTTAGAATGATTTTGGCTATTCAATTGCACTTTCCCTTCCAAATGAATTTGGTAATTACCTTTTCTGTTTATGTAAAGTAGGCTGTTGGAATTTTGATGGGTATTGCATTGAATCTATAAATCAGTTTGGGTAGGATTGACACCTTCATGATATTAGTGTTCCAATCCATGAACACGGAATATCTTTCCATTTGTTTTGGTCTTTTTTAAAAAAAATTTCTTTTAGCATTGTTTTGTAGTTTTCTACATATAGGTCCTGTACTTCTTTGGTTAAATTAATCCCTAGTTATTTGAGTCTTTTTGTTGCTGTTATAAATGGAGTTTTTCCCCCTGATTTTCTTCTAAGGTTCTTCAGCATTTGTGTTCAAAAACATTACTGATTTCTGCGTGTTGATCTTGTATACCGCCACTTTGCCGAACTCATTTATTAGCTCAAGTAGCTTTCTTGTAGACATATCACACTTTTCTAAATATAGGATCATGTCAACCCCAAATAGTGAGAGTTTTATTTCCTATTTTCCTATTTGGATGCCTTTAATTTTTTTTTTTTTCTTGTCTAATTGCTCTAGCTACAACTTCTAGTACAATGTTGAATAACAGTGGTGACAGTGGGCATCCTTGTCTTGTTCCCGATCTTAGAGGGAAAGTTTTCAGTCTTTTCTCATTGAGTACGACGTTGGCTGTGGATTTTTCATATATGTCTTTTATCATATTGAGGAATTTCCAATCTATGCCTATCTTTTGAAGTGCTTTTTTTTTTTTTTTCAAGAAGAGATGCTAGATTTTGTTGAATGCCTTTTCTGTGTCGATTGAGATAATCATGTGGATTTTTTCCTTCAATTTGTTAATGTGGTGTATTTCATTAATGGATTTTCTTGTGTTGAAACAGCCTTGCATACCAGGAATAAATCCCATTTGATTGTGATGTATAAGTGTTTTGATAGGCTGTTGGATTCTATTTACAAGTATTTTCTTGAGAATTTTTGCATCTATGTTCATTAGAGATTGGTCTGTAATTTTCTTTTCTTGTGTCTTTAGCTTTGGTATTAGGGTGATGCTGGTTTCATAAAATGTATTGGATAATTTTCCCTCCTTTTCAATTTTTTGGAAGAGTTTAAACAGGATTTGTGTTAATTCTGTTAATTCTTTTCAAAATGCTTGGTAGAATTCACCTGTGAAGCCATCTGGTCCTGGACTTTTCCTTTTTGGTAGATTTTTGATGACAGATTCAATCTCTTTAAATGTGATTGGTTGTTACATTCTTGTGTTTATTGTAGCATCAGTGTAGGTTATTTGTATATTTCTACGAATTTATCCATTTCTTCTAGGTTGTATAGAATGTTGGCATACAATTTCTCAGAGTAACCTGTTCTGGTCCTTTTTATTTCTGTTGGGTCGGTTGTAACTTCCCCCCTTTCATTTGTTATTGTATTTATTTGCATCTTCTCTCTTTTTTTCATTTGTTAGTCTAGCTAGGGGTTTGTCAATTTTATTGATCTTCTCAAAAACCAGCTTTTGGTTTTGTCGATTTTCTCTATTTTTTTTGTTGTTGTTCTCAATTTCATTTATTTTTGCTCTAATCTTTATAATTTCTTTCCTTCTGCTTGCTTTGGGATTGGTTTGCTGTTCTTTTTCTAGTTTCTCTAGTTGTTCAGTCAAATCTTTGAGTTTATTTTTTGTTATTTTTTATTAAGTATTAGTATTATTCCCTCTCAATACTGCCTTTGCTGTAGCCCATAAGTTTTGATAAGTTGTGTTCTCGTTTTCATTTGTCTCAATACATTTACTGATTTCACTTGCAATTTCTTCTTTGACCCACTGATTATTCAGGAGTGTGTTGTTTGGCCTTCACATGTTTATGGATTTACCTCTTTCCTGTCTATTATTGATTTCCAGTTTCATTTCATTATGATCTGAGAAGGTGCTTTGTGTAATTTCAATCTTTTTATTTTTATTGAGGGCTCCATTGTGACCTAACATGTGTTCTATCCTGGAGAAAGGTCCATGGGCACTTGAGAAGAATGTATAACCCACTGAGTTTGGATACAACATTCTGTATATGTCTTTTAGGTCTAGCTTCTTTATCATATTGTTCAAGTTCTCTGTTTCCTTGTTGATCTTGTCTTGTTCTTCTAACTAATGATGTGAGTGGTGTGTTGAAGTCTCCAATGTTTATTTAGAGATGTCTATTGCTCTCGTAAGTTCTGCCAGAGTTTGTTTCATGTATTTTGGGGCACCCTGGTTAGGTGCATAGGTATTTATGACTGTTATATCTTCCTGGTAGATTGTCCCTTTTTAAAATAAATAATGGCCTCCTGTATCTCTTATAACCTTTTTGCATTTAAAGTCTGTTTTGTCTGATGTTAGTATAGTCAGCCCTGCTCATTATTTGCATTGAGAGTCTTTTTCCAACCTTTCACTTTTAGCTGGTTTGTATCCCTGAGCCTAAGGTTAGTCTCTTGTAAGGAGCATATGGAGGGCTTATGTTTTTTTTTTATCCATTCTGCCATCCTATACTTTGGATTGGTGAATTTAATCCATTCACATTCCGTGATATTACTGTAATGCATTATTTACTTCCACCATTTTATTCTTTGGTTTTCATATGTCATATCATATTTTCATCTGTCTTTTTCTCTTTCAGCTATATTTTCCTCTATTCTTTCCTCTCTATTCTCCTCTAAGCCTCTCTTTCCTGTCTTTTTCTTTCAGGCTCTAAGGTTTCCTTTAATATTTCCTGCAAAGGTGGGTTCTTTTTTTTTTTTTACCAACTCTCTTAGTTTCTGTTTTTTGGTGAATATTTTATACTTACCTTCATATTTGAAGGACATTTTGCGCTATATAGAATTCTTGGCTGCCAGCTTTTCTCTTTCATTCTCCTAATTGTATCATACCACTGTCTTTTCGCCTCCATGGTTTCTGATGAGAAATCTGCATTAAGTCTTACTGCGTGTGTTAGCCAAAGGGGTGCTGATGCAAAATACCAGAAACCAGTTGGTTTTTATAAAGGGTATTTATTTGGGGTAGAAGCCCACAGTTACCAGGCCATAAAGCATAAGTTACTTCCCTCACCAAAGTCTATGGCCATGTGTTGGAGCAAGATGGCTGCCAACATTTGTGAGAGTTCAGGCTTCCTGGGTTCCTCTCTCTGGGCTCAGCTCCTGTTTCTTCCACAAGGTCAGCTGTAGACTATGAGGCTCTCCAGGCTTTGCCTCTCTCCACAAAACCAGCTATGAACTGTCAGGTGAACGGCTCATCTCTTTTTCCTGGGGCCTTCTCTCCTTCCTCACAACCAAGCTCATCTGTGTGCTTACTTCCCCGGGCTCCAGCATTAAAACTCAGCGTCAGAATTCCAACTCAAATACTCCAACTCTGTCCTTTGCCAAGTCTTTTATCTTTGATTCCCCACCCACTAAGGGGCGGGACTCAATGCCCAATCAAGCCCTAATCTTAACTTAATCATGCCCAGATGAACAGACCAATTTACAAGCATAATCCAATATCTATTTTTGGAATTCATAACTATATCAAACTGCCAGACTGTTATACCGGGCATCCCTTGCATGTGATGGTTTGCTTCTCCCTTGCTGCTCTCAGAATTTTCTCATCATCTTTAACATTTGATATTCTGAGTAGTATGTGTTTTGGAGTAGGTGTATTTGGATTTATTCTGATTGGGTTATGGTGGGCTTCTTGGACATGTTCATTTCTTTCTTGAAAGTTGGGAATTTTTCAGCTATTATTTCTGCCTCTTTTCCCTTCTCTTCTTATTCTTAAAATTTCATGACATGTATGTTGTTGCATTCTGTGTTTTCATTCAACTCCCTCAGCACTTGCTCAATTTTTTCCGTTCTTTTCTCTCTCTGTTCTTTTCTTTCTTGAATTTCATCTGTTCTGTGCTCCGTATCACTGCTTCTTTCTTCTGTCATTTCGATTCTGCTGTTGTATGCCTGTAATGTTTTTTTCATCGCACCTATTGTGTCTTTCATTCCTATTAGTTCTGCTACTTTTCTATTCAGGATTTCATATTCTTTTTTGTGCTCGCTCAGTGTCTTCTTGATGTTGTTTATCTCTTTAGCCATATTGCCTTTCAACTCAATAATTTGATTTGGAAATTTGTGCACACCTTGTTAATTAGTTCTCTCAAATCCTGAGTCTCTTCTGGGGCTTTGATATATTCTTTGTCCTGGGCCATGTCTTCCATTTACTTAGTATATCTCATAATTTATTGCTGCTGTCTAGGCATCTGATTAGGATGTAGTTTACGCAGATGCTCAATTTCTTTCTCTTTCTTAGGGATTTAGTGGCAGGAGGCTGTGTGTTACTGCTGCTCTTTGATTCTTGGTTTGACCTGTATCATTAGAATTGACCCTGTTAGTTGCTCAAAACTGTGCTCTGGACACAGAAATCAGTTGCAGACGTGCTTCCTAGGGCCTTGGGAGGGAGGGTATAAAGTCCAGAAAAAGCCTCTCTTACTTAATTATTTTTAATTTTCTCACATGCAATACCTTGGTCTTTCAGCAGATGTTGCTTTTTGGCAGCCCTCTCAGTTTAATGTCTGGGTGGAGTGTTTTTGCTGTAACACAGACTGGTTCAATGTAATAGAGGTTACTTCTTGGAGGCTAAGAGCCTTGTAATTCAAACTTTCTCAGAAACAGTTCTCCAGCCTTCTCTGGCAGCCCCCTCCCCTTTCCCAGGTAGGAAATAATTCCATTCCCATCTTTGTCCTCAACAATCAGTCCCCTTAGTAGAGATGGAGATTGAGAGGGTCAGATTTCTTTAGTCCCTTACAGGCTCTCTTGGCAAATAAGGGCTCCTGGGAAACAATAACCAAATTTTTGGATCATAAAACTGCATCAACCTTAGGCTGTGTCCCTCTCTTTCCTCCTTCCTGGGTAGGTGCACCCTCAACAATCAGTCCGAAGGGAGGGTGATTGAGAGTGTCTGATTTCTCTAGTCCCATGTCGTCTCCCAAGGTAAATGATGGTGCCGTTCCACCTGGTCTGGAAAGGCTGGTGGGACACAGCAGACCAATTTGTGGGTCAGAAACTGTCAGCCTTAGGCTGTGTCCCCCTTTCACCCCTTTCCTCGATCCCTGGAGCCAGCTCAGAGGCCTGAGAATTCTAAAGTGTCTTTACTGTGGGAGAGGGTCCCAGCAGTAGCAGCCTCTGGTTTCAACTCACAGTTTTGCTGTTGCGATTCCCCTCCTTTGTCCCTATATGTTCTGGGCGGTGTCCAGTCTTTGCCTGGTGTCCACAACCCTAGAAGATCTTTTTCTAGGCTTTTTCAAGCTGTCCTCTAGCTGTTTTTCCAGAGGAGAAGAGAGTCCCGGGTCTTTCTAATCTGCCATCTTCCCAGAAGTCCCCCATAGCTCTTGCAAAGAGAAGGAGGCCCTGGGGGGCCTGGGTAGGTTAAGGAGCTTAGGAAAAACTTTTTTCCCTTTCCTGATAGTTTCTATATTCAGATTTCTATATGACGTTTTTATCTTGCTTAGCTCCTTTAATTTGGACTCCTGGCATATTCATTTACATATATTTTTAACAATTTGATTTTCATTTGTTTTCATTTAGGAATTTTCATTTGTTAATTTGATATTACCATCCTGAGGTATGAAAATATCCACTGAACAAATAGGCAGGCATAAATAGACACAAAAACACACAACTCACTAATATTACTTAGAATTTTCATTCTCTTACAAAATAAATTTAACTGTAAAATAATATTATATTCAAAAGATCTCTTTGAAAGCTATTTCTAATTAATCTAAGCTGCACTATGACCATGCAGTTTTGTACAAGAAATTCATTCTTTTTAGTTATTGGCTTATAACCAAATTGTTCCCAGTGCTCTTAAAAACAATCTACATCATTTTCCTTTACTTCAGAGCTTTTTTTTATTTCACATTTCTACTTTGACAGGACTTGGATGAGCAACACTAATTCCAGTATAGACTCACTGAGGTCATTGATGTTTCAGGGAAAACTGGTTTCTCTCATGATCTACTGCTTCTAGGATTCCTGATGCTTGGAATGGGAGGTCCCCAACTCCCCAGTCCTCCGAGATAATAGGACTCTGGCAGCTGCTGGACTGGAAGAGTGGATGTCCAACCCGAGGGCCGAAGATTCCACCAAGCAGCAATCTCTTCAGATTTCATGGGGCCCCTCTGGGCTGTTGCCTGGAATAGGTCAGTCTGAGCCAACACCCGGATAGCCATGACAGAAAGCAGGGTTATAAACACCAATGGAAGGACTGGAGACAGGAGTGTCTCAAATTTGTTTCTCTCAAGTCATGGGGAGCAGAAGTTGCCATGGATACAACCAGGGGAGAATAGAGTAGTTACCATTATAAAGGTGAGGCCAGTCCTGAAATAACCATAAGCAAAGGTTAAGTTCAGTTTAGAATTACCATTGCTATAGCAAGCATACATGAGGGTAAGGCTAGACCTGAAGTAACTATAAACAAAGGTAAATTAGTCTAAGATTACCATCACAACAGTAGGTCTAGGCTAAATACACTCAGTTATAGCCATTTCAGATATTATCCTTTTGCTGTTTTATAATATAAAGGCATCTATATTATCATCTTAACTCTTACCGTTTCTGGTAAGTTTTTACTTCAAAAAAATTGGACACTTTTATTTATTAACTAAGAAACTAACCTCTTTTATTAGTAACTAAGAAACTAAATTCTTTTATTGTTGCTAAGTTTTCTTACTTTTCCGGCAGTTGAACTAATTCCTCTTGTGTTGTATTATAGGGCGCACCCTTGGGGGTTCCTCATCCTCTTCTACCTCCCATTCTTCCTTTTTCTCCTCATTTGAGGAGGAGTCTATAGGATCCCATGCCCGGGGGTGGTTAATATCCTCCAGACCTGAACTGGCAGCCTACGGCCCCTAGATCGAGCATATCTACAAGCCAGGGTTTCTTTCTAACTGATCATCAACTCGGCCCAGGCAATCGGTTAAGGAATGTTTCATCTCTGCCTGTGCTAGGTGCGTATCCCTTTCTAATTTTAACTTTCCTTTTAAGCGGTGCACAGAGGCCTTTGCTGCTTGTTCTACCTCGGTAGACACCACAAGGCTCCTAACAGGGGCCAGGCTATAGCCATCGCTATTTGGTGGTCTCCCTTTCCATTATTTAAGTGCTGCTGCTATGCTACCTGCTGTAGCACAACCAGCATACCTGCTGGAGTTTTTCAGTTGTTCCCATATTCTCTTGGTGGTCCTCGTATGTCCAGGGAGGCAGCCACCCCTCCCCACATGGACATTATAGGCCAACCCAGATTTTCCCCGCTGTTTCTTCTTTCCCTGAGCTCATACCCACTACTGCCTTTGGTCTCCTTGCTCACCAATTGTTCCAACCCAACTCCTGAAGGGCACGAGTTGGTGCAGCTATGAGACCAAGGAACACACCTTGTACTGAATCAGGCATAAGCTTTGTTTAAACTTACGGACAGGAGAGGATCTCTGAAGGCGGTGGTTTGGAGAATGAATATAGCACTCTGCAAAGAGATGGGAAAATGAAGGATGATCTAAGGGGTTTCAGAACAAGGACATTCCATAAGGTATGAGAACAGAGTTTCTGCTAGGGTCATGTGAAGCATACATATGGGGTCTGGTGATGTTTTCACTATACTTGTAGAAGAACATTTACCAAGGATGTTTGCTGCTTTGGAAGATTATAGTTTATGATACCATCTATACATTCTCTTGCCTTCGGGGAGGGTTGTTAACCTTTAACTTATGTCTAGTCATGCAGGCAGCTATGTGCTGAGGACTTAGGGGTGGTGGCCCTGGGTCCCCACAATCCCATACCAGCCCCCATTATCGATCCTTAGCATTGATATAGTACCTTCTTTTACACTGATGTGATAATATTACAGTATTGCTGTTAACTGTAGTCCATAAGCCTTCCCCCTCCTTTTGAAAGAGGTTTTTTAAAAAAATTAGATTAAGGTTCTTAGCCTTTCTTTTTTATAAATTTATGTTGGGAATATTTTCTCTTAATCGATCAATTTTCTTTTGACTTTCATCATGTTTCTTTTTGCCATGCTGAATTTTTATTTTCAGAATCAATATTTTCCTTGTTTGTCTCTGAATTTTGAGTCATTTAGGAGGCCTTTCTCTACACTTAGGTTAAAGAGGAATTCATACATGTTTTCTTTTAGTATTTGGAAGGGTCTATATTTTCATTTGGATTCCTAAGGTAGTTAGAATTTACTTTTGTTTATTGTATGATGTCTGAATATAATATCTACCTCTTTCTCAGTGGCTCCCATTTATAAAAAAGTTCATCTTTGTCCTAACGATTTAAGATGCCAACTTTATCATAATAAATATCAATATGTATTTGGGTCTGTTTCTGGACTTTCTCTTTTCTTCTACTGTTCTTTTATTCTATTTATGAGCCAGTAGCATGTTTATTTTTTTTAGGAGGTACTGGGGATTGAACCCAGGATCTTGTATATGAGAAGCAGGCACTAAACCAATGAGCTACATCTGTTTCACTGCTTTTAATTATAAGGACTTTTATAGTATGTTTTAATAAAAGTCTGGTAGGGCAAGTCTCTCCCCACCCACCCTGTGTTTTTTAAATATTTTCCTAGCTATTGCATGTTGTCCATATGATTATTATTGATTTTCATTGATTCTATAGAGTTTTTCTGTTATATTCTCATTTCATCTGTAAATAGAAGATATTTCATTTATCCTTACCAATTCTTATGCCTCTAATTGATTTCTCTTGTCTAATTGCATTTGCTAATCCCTCTAGTGAGCTGCTGAATGGTAGTGGAGATAGTGGACATTTTGCTTTGTTTGTTATCTTAGTGGAAGTGCCTCTGCTGTTACTCCAGGAAAATACTGGTTTCAGGATTATGGTATATATATTTTATCATTTTTTAAAAGTGTCCATTAAGTACAATTTGCCTGATTTTTTTTTTTTTTAATCAGGAATGGATGTTTAAATTTTGTCAAAGGCTTTTTCAGCATCTATGGAGATAATCATAGGATTTTCTCTCTTACATCTATTAACATGGTGTATTATATTAATAGATTTCCTAATAGTGAATCAAACTTGGATTCCTGAAATAAATTGACCATAGTATTTTTTGTTTTATGTGCTGTTGGATTCTATTTGCTAATTTAATATATATACTTTTGTTTTGATACTCATATACAATATTGGTCTATAGTTTTCTTGTCATTTTTTTCATTGTCGTTCTTCAGGTTTTGTTATCAATGTTGGACATATTTCATAAAAAATAATTAGAAAGCTTTTCTTTACTTTCAGGGCTTCTCAACAATTTATGGAGTTGGGACTGTCTAGTAGAAGGGTTGGTATGATTACCCTATAAAACTACCTTGATCACTTTCTCTACCTTTTTTATCAGAAATTGATCTCTTTAAGCTTTCTATCTCTAATGCGGTCAGTTTGGTAATCTGTATTTCCCTTGTGAGCTAGCTATTTCAGCTAGGTTTTCAAATATATTTTCCTAGAGTTCCGTAAATTAGTCTCTAATGAGTTTCAAATATTTTATTTCAATTATTATTTCCCCTTTGTCAGTTCTTATTTTTGAAATTTGTATTTTCCCCCTAATTTTTCTTGGTCAAGTTAGCTAGTGGTTTGTCTATTTTGTAAATTTAACCAAGGTTTTCTTTTATTAGTTGGGTCTTTTTTAAAAAAAGAATCCACCTCATTAATTCCTTCTAACTCTACTTTTCCTTACTTTGCTTTCTTTTGTTTTACTTTGTTGTACTTTTCTTAGATGATTTTTTAAAACTGGTAATTTAATTCACGTTTATTTATTTGTTTATATTGAAAAAGATATTTAGTTCTGTGAATTTGCCTATTGTCTGTGCTTTAAATATAACCCATAGATTATATGTAAAGTTTAAATTTTTTGGTTTGTTTTTTTTTTTTTT
>JAQZBX010059519.1:6671-17614 GCA_029593785.1 Cabassous unicinctus
AAAACCATTGAATGCCAGTGGTGCTCAAGCCTTCCAAAAAATTGAACAGGAAGGAATGCTACCAAACTCATTCTAGGATGCCAGCATCACCCTAATACCAAAAACCGGAAAAAGTTACTACAAAAAAAGAAAATTACAGACCAATATAGATGCAAAAATCATCAACAAGATACTTGCAACCTGAATCCCAAAGCACATTAAAAGAATTATACGCCACGATCAAGTAAGTGGGTTTTATCCCAGGTATGCAAGGGTGGGTCAACACAAGAAAATCAGTGTTATAAATCACACTAATAAATTGAAGAAAAATCATATGATCCTCTTGATACACACAGAAAAGGCATTTGACAAAATACAGCATCCTTTCTTGATAAGCACACACCAAAGATAGGAATAGTAGAAACTGTCACAACATGGTAAAGTGCATATATGAAAAACGCACAGCTAGCATTGCACTGAATGGTGAAAGACTGAACACTTTTCCAGTGACGTCAGGAATAAGACAGGGATGCCCACTGTCACCACTGTTATTCAATATTATGCTAGAAGTTCTAGCTAGAGCAATTAGGCAAGATAAAGAAAAGACACCCAAATAGGAAAGGAAAAAGTAAAATTGTCTCTATTCATTGATGATACGATCCTATATCTAGAAAATCCCAAAAAAATCCACAACAAAGCTACTTGCACTAATAGACGAGTTCAGCAAAGTGGCTGAATACAAGATTAATATGCAAAAATCAGGTGTTTTCCTATACATTACTGATGAGCAAACAGAGAAGGATGTCAGAAAAAAAATTCCTTTTGTAATAGTGACTAAAAAATTTAAATATTTGGGAATAAACTTAACCAAGGACATAAAGGCTGTATATTCAGGAAGCTACAAAACATGACTAAAAGAAACCAAGGAAGACCTAAATAAATGGAAGAACATTCCATGTTCATGGATTGGAAGATTAAATATCATTAAGATGTCAATTCTACCCAAACTAATTTATAGATTTAATGCAATTGTTATACAAATCCTAACAGACTTTTTTTTTGCAGAATTGGAAAAGCCAATTATCAACTTTATTGGGAAGGATAAGGGACCCCAAATAGCCAAAAATATCTTAAAAAAGAAGAATGAAGTTGAAGGACTCTCACTTCCTGACTTTAAATCATATTGCTAAGCTACAGTGGAAAAACAGCACAGTTCTGTCATAAAGATAGACATATTGACCAGTGTAACAGAATCGAGAACTCAGAAGTAAACCCTCACATCTATGGTCAAGTGATTTTTTGACAAGGCTGTCAAGCCCACCCAGCTGGGCCAGTCCATTCACCAAATGGTGCTGGGAGAACTGGATATCCATATCCGAAAGAAAGAGAACCCCTATCTCACAATTAACTCAAAATGGATCAAGGACCTAAATATAAAAGCTACAACCATAAAACTTCTAGAAGAAAATGTAGGGAAACATCTTCAAGATCTTGTGGTGGGCGGTAGTTTCTTAAACCCTATACCCAAAGCACAAGCAATGAAATAAAAAATAAATAAGACCTCCTTAAAATTAAACACTTTTGTTCTCTGAAAGCTTTGTCAAGAAAGTAAAAAGACAGCCTACTCAATGGGAGAAGATATTTGGAAACCACGTATCTGATAGGGTTTTATAGCCATGTTATATAAATAGATCAAACAATAAAAAGACAAACAACAATCAATTATAAAATGGGCCAAAAACTTGAATAGAAATTTCTCCAATGAAGAAATACAAATGGCCAACAAGCACATGAAAAAAATGTTCGTCATCACTAGCTATTAAGGAAATGCAGATAAAAATTACAGTGTGATACCATTTCACACCTTTTAGAATGGCCATCAAAAAACAAAACAAAATAGAAAACCACATGTACTGGAGAGGATGTGAAGAAATAAAAACACTCCACTGTTTTTGGGAATGTAGAATGGTGCCCTCTGTGGAAGTCAGTTTGACAGTACCTCAAGAAGCTGAATATAGAACTGCCATATGATCCAGCAATCCCACTACTAGGAATATATTCAGAACTGAAAGTCAGGATGGGAACATTTTTACACCGTTGTTTGTAGCAGCATTATTTACAATTGCTAAAATATGGAACCAGCCCAAGTATCCATCAACTTATGAATGGCTTAGCAAATTGTGATGTATACATACAATGGAATACTATTCAGCTATAAAAAGAAGCGAATTCATTATGCATATGACAAACATGAATAAATCTTGAGGATATTATTTTGAGTGAAATAAGCCAGACACAAAAGGACAAAAACTGTTTGGTCTCACTAATAGGAATCTAAAGTGAAATAAATAATAGTTCATTTCTGCTTTTAACCTAGGAAGTAGAGAATATGGCTTATCTCTGTTATATGAAATTCGGGAAACAATGGTGTATTGCAATTAAAAAAAAAATGTACCTTATATGTTATCAGAGTGTATGATTTGGAGACAGAAAATCCTTGGTTCTGCCACTTATTGGGCAAATCACTTAGCTTTTCTGAGCCTCAGAGTTGCCAAGATTAATGTATATAGAAGTGTGATATTAAATTTTTAGTACTATGTAAGTACTACTATACTATATAAATGATTATTATTATTACTAAGATTTCTACTTTTTGTCTGTGAAATAATGGGCAAGTAAAGTAAATTCTTTGAGTCCTAATTTCTTTATTTTTAACACACTGATTTCAAGTACTTGTGGCTAGCATAGCAATAGGAACATAGATGGTGCTCATATATCGTGAGTTTCTTACCTCCCTTGTCTGGAACTCCTTTTCAAAACGTCATTCTTGAGGTTTTTTTAATGCATTGGCTTTTAGATAATATTTACCAATCCTTTTTCTTTATAATAAATTTATGACTAAAATAATATATGGGATTATAATAGTAATTGATATATAGAGTATCACTATAGGACTACAATAGTAGTAGTAGTCTTTCATGGCCTTTTGTAAATTATTCACTTATGGTTATGGCTATATAAAAATGTTATCAAATAGTTTGTTTTTAATGATTATCCCCCACCCCCCTTTTCCCTTTCCTTCAGATACAGAAGTTTACAATGAGTTTTATCCTGTGCCACCTCCCTACAGTGTTGCTACCTCCCTTCCTACATATGATGAAGCTGAGAAGGCTAAAGCTGCTGCAATGGCAGCTGCAGCAGCAGAAACATCTCAAAGAGTAAGAAAATTTTATCAGTTCCTTTTGAGAATATTCTTCTTAATTCATATGTTACATTTAGGGACGTAAAAATAGTTCTCTCTGTATGAGTGTGTTTGTGTGTATGTGTGTGTGTATAGATACTTTTTAGTATTTTCTCTACTACTACATAGGTATGTCATCATTTTTGGAGAAATTGGCTCTTTTCTAATTAAACTCACCTCCTCCATTGCATTTCTGTTAAGCTTCACCTTCACCTGATCTCATCTTCTGGTCATCCTACACCTTATCACTGCCAATACATTTATCACTTCTAAATCTTGATTTCAGGCATCTCATGCTCTGACCATCAACTCCTGTCCTTCTAACTCACTCATTCTAGTTTTAACCCTCCAAACAATTCTTCTTTTTTATCTTTTCTTCAAGACCATTGTCCTCTTCACTGTCCATGTCCTCATTTTCCTCCTTATAGTGTTTAGATTCCATGGTCCATCATTATAATCTTAAAACTGTCTTTTATTTTTTATATTCATATTTTATGTATTAGCATAGTCAGTTAAGTGACTCAATGAATGAACTCAAGTTAAGCTAAAAAAATACAGAAAAATAAGTAATGCTGTTACAAGGCCTTCAAATTATTATTATTATTATTTTTTAAAGATTTATTTATTTATCCCCCCCTTGCTTGCTTGTACTCGCTGTGTCCATTTGCTGTGCGTTTTTCTGTGTCTGCTTGTCTCCCTTTGTTGTGTCATCTTGCTGTACCGGCTTACCACACCATCACCGTGCCATGCAGGCCGTCAGCTCCGGCTTGCCTTCACCAGGAGGCCCCAGGAATCGAACCCGGGGCCTCCCATATGGTAAACGGGAGCCCAACCACTTGAGCCACATCCACGTCCCTCACATTATTTTTAGTTGTCAGTTCACTCCCTCACCCCATCTCCCCCATTTTCACTGTAGAATTTGGAAGTGATGGTTGAGGATTCCACCTGCCTTCTCTCTCTTATCTTTCTGTGGTTGCAAGCAGGCAAGTTTGTTGTATTTTTTTTTTTTTTCCTTGTTCCAAACTTTAGAAATGTTATTTTAGATCACTTGATTCAGATCCCATTTTGTTCAGGGAAAAGAAATTTCACTTGACACTGGAAAGCTAGAATTAGGTGAAAAGCAAAGAGAGGGAGATGTGTATCCATTTTTTGTATTCTTTTCTTGCCATCATCACAGCAGAGGCCAGTGAATAGACAGGTAATATGACAGGTGAGAATTTTTCCTGGATGGAATTCTTCAATCAGCTATAACCTTTTTCATACCTGTTCCCCCGACACACACACACACGAGTTTATGGTCAACATATATAGCTGTGGACACAATTACGAAGTTAGGGAAAGACAGTAAACATCTCAGAGGGGGAAGTAAGTCTCTGTTAAAAAAAGGTGGCATAAATAAAACACAGTCAGTAAGGATTTTTTTCTGAGAGGGGAAATTCATGAAGAATTGGTCTATCAAAATCAACTCTAGGTTGCTTAGAATGTATATGTATGTGCAGCTGTACACGTGCATGTGAAATAGAGGGATAGTAACTCCTTTTCTGATAAAGTGTCTTTCTAGAGACCTTGGAAATGGTAAAGGTTTTTAAAGGATGTTAGGGACCTTGGATCCTCTACTGCCCTAACTTTCATACAATAGGATAGAACTCTAAAGAGAAAGTAGGAGGTAGTAAGTCTTGCTTCTGCACTTTGAGAAAAGTAGAAAACATGATTTTGCTCATTATGGCTAGAAAGCTCTGAAGTTTTAACTATTCCTCCTTACCTTCACTGTCATCATTTCAAATGCCTTGTTTTAAGAAAGTCAGTGTGGTCTCCAGCCTGAATTGGAACATGTCCATAAAGAAAAATACCTCTTTTCACCTGTCACCTGTTTTCTTCTTTGTTTTTTATCAGAAAAGTGGGATTTTTTTGTGTAAATTGGTCTGTTATATAAGCATTTGTGGGTTGTCACTGTTTTTTATTTCATTGTAACGCCAGCTTGTGAAACAAGGGGATTGTGGAAAACTTAGTAGAAACAAAGTAGAATTGTCCTCAAGAGACTTAATTTATAGTATGTGCATTTTTGTGCATTTTGTGCATTCCTTACAAATTGTGCATTTTTGTAAGGAATCATTTAAATTCATCAGTGCTTTCTAACCCAGTGTTACAGCACCCTCTTTTTGTAATCTATGAGTGAATATGTGTCTCCACACCTGCATCAGATTAAAAGCTGGACTGATTAACATTTGAGTACATTCTGTTATAAATGAGTCTCAGAGCTGGGAGAGTTGAAAGCTTTTTTCTTGGAAATAAGCTCTCGGATGTAAATAGCCCAGAGACTTTGATACGATACTCTTTTCTACTATTTTTTATTTCTAACATATAGGGCTATATGCGTATTATGGAATGCTTAGATAGATTTATCATTTTTGACATTTTTATGGAAAATATTTGAATTCCAAGTAATTGATTTTATAAAACTTTTAGAACATGACTTGTTCATCAGTTAGGCTTGTCTTATAGCCTTATAGTGGGTAGGGTTCATTTTTCATAAATTGTTTTAGTAACTTGCCTTTTGACATACTAAGTAGAATTTGATAAATTGTGAGCAACTCTGGTATAAGGACCTTGTGTTTATATTTCTAGCACCTAGCTATTATCTGGCACATATTTCGTGTTTAATAAATGGCAGTGGAGTAAGTTAATAAGTGCATTTTTTGTATTAGCCAATGTGGGAAATTAAGAAGAAAAATACATACAGTTCTTCTATAAGAGCTCTTCATTTTAAAAATATTTTGTCTTTTGCCAGTTTTAGGCTTTATAAATCAGTGTTTAATATAGTTGACATTATTGTGTACTATCTTATTTTTTAAACATTTTATATAAATATTTTTATTTTAATGGTTGAGTACATTTTCATGGTAAGTTATAGTCCTCCTTGGTGAAAAATTAGATTATTTTCAAATGTGTGCATGCATGTGGGTGTGTAGTGTTAAATAGTGCTGTAAAGGATGTCTTAGTGCATGTGTAATATATCTTTTTTTTACTGCATAAATTTTTATTCTTAAGTTATAATTTTTAAAGTATAAGTTAAAAAATTTCATAGTTCTTTAAAATATTCCACTTAAATATACAATGATTAAACATAACACTTCAGCTGTTTGGAGGTATTTTTCTTTCCACGTAAAAAATATTTGCTAATGATAAATATTTGATTATAACCATAATAATTTCCTTAAGTTAATGTGAGGAAATGACATTTTTTGGTGTTTGAGTCTTTAAAAATTTTTTTTTCTTTTATGGAACTCTCCTTTAAGCAATTTGCCTTTTTAAACTATTGGCCAAAGATGAAAGAGACAAAGCCATTCTCAGTCCTCTGCCTATTTTATAATACATTTATTATTTTATTTTATTTTATTTTATATATATTTTTAGGAGGTATCGGGAAATCAACCCAGGACCTCGTACATGGGACGCAGGTGCTCAAACCACTGAGCTATACCCACTCCCCTTAAAATACATTTAAATTCAGAACTTCCAAACACTCCCCAAAACCCTGGTCCTAAAACCATTTTTTTTCTAAAGGTGATTATATATAAGATAAGGAAAGCAAGCCCTAGGGAGCTACATGGTGATTTAAATAATCATTTAATAGCTTGCTCTAAATCAGTAATTGAAATTATCACTTTTGCTTGTTGCCTTGGAGAGGAAATGCAACAGATGAGAAAACTAAGAAGCATTAAATTGAATTGTTTTTAAGATCACAAAATTTTTAGAGCTGTTTGTAATTATTTTCATGAAAAAGCAAGAATCATAAAAACTTATCTCTTTCTGTAACCGAGGTTTAAGAATTAACAAATAATTATTACTAAATCATTATATAGATGCCTTCATATTATAAAATAGCAAAAGGTTAATACCTGAAATTACTGAAGCTAGTTAGAGTGGTCTCATCCCTGTTTATGGTTACTCTAGACCAGGGGTTCTTAACAAGGGGTCCGTGAGCTTGAATTGAAATTCAAACAAACGTTATTCTTGTGGGGATATGTTGGAGTGATATATTCATTAAATAATACACAGTATAGTGTGGATTTGGTAAGGGGTCATGATTTTCACCTGATTGGCAAAGGGATCCATGGAACAAAAAAGGTTGAGAACCCTAGCTCTAGACTTTAACTTAATCTTTGTGTATGCTTAACCTTTGTGATGGTAATACTAGATTGACTTTAACCTTGTTTATAGATTAGGCTCACCTTTGTGTGTGCTTATTATTGGGATGGTAACTGCTCCACCTTCCTCTGTTTAATATCCATATGAAAATCCTTATAAACAACCTTTGTTCTGTATACCCCTATCCCAGAACCTTGATCTCTGATAGTGATTTTAACTTTGTGACTCTTCCTGGTTTGGGGGCCACCCATCAGTCCTGTTTCAGCCCCTTAATGTTTGTTTATTTATTTATTTTTAATTTGCTTTTACATTTATTATTTTTTTAAAATATATTTACTTTTTATCCATTTTAACACCCCCACCCCCACCCCCGTTTTTGCTGTTTTTGTGTCCATTCATTGGGCAATTCTCTGTGTCTGTTTCCTGCCCTCTCCTCTCATCCTTCTCCTTCTGTCTTCATCTGGATTCGATCCTGGGAACCTCCAATGTGGGAGAGAGGCGTTCTGCCACCTGTGCCACCTCAGTTCCTGTTTTTTTTGGCGTGTCTCGTCTTGGCTCTCCTCTGTCTCTCTCTCATTATGTCATCATCTTGCTGCTTGGTTCGGCAGGGCCCGATGGCTCACCTGCTTGTGGGGCCTGACGGCTCACCAGCTCGCAGGGCCCAGGGGCTCACCTGCTCGTGGGGCCTGATGGCGCGCCCGTGCATCTTCTATATTTTTATTTTACTGGGAGGTCCTGGGAATTGAACCCAGGTCCCGCCATGTGGGAGATGGATGCCCAACCATTTGAGCCACATCCACCCCCTGCTATATCTCTTAAGGCTGACCAAAGATACCTAGAGTTACAGTCATTTCCCATACAGGATCGTCATATAATAAATCAGGCTTATCTAAAGCATTCTAAAAACCAGACCTAGGGAGAAAAACTAGGTCTGGGAACACATGCGTGGTTTCTAATATAGCAAATGTTTAGCCTACCCTGATTATCACAAAATCAGGACAGTGAGAATATTCGCATGCCTTAATGTTTATTAATGAAGGAAACTGTGTCCAGCTCCACCCCAATTATTCATTAATACCCCAATGTTATAAAATATTAGAATTTCAGCAGATGAGAGAGGCAGTTTTGGGCCATGAGGCTACTGGGCTCCCATGTTGTGCTTGTGTAACCAATAAACTCTTTCTCCCTCTGAAACCCTGGTATCTCAGGATTTGGCTTTAAAGACCCATTGGGAATAAAGAACCTGCTTTTGCTTGGTATCATTTCCATCAGAGCTGGTTTATTTTGTAGTTTAGGCTCTGCTAATCCATGATACTAGGTCCTTAGTTCCTGAACTAAGCCAATCTTACCATTGAGCTTCTCTGCTCTCGTTCCTAGACCTATGAATACGATGGAGAGCAATCACAAATATCTACAAATTAATACAATTCTGATTCATGGCTTTAAACCTCACCTTTTCCCAATAATCATCCTGTTTTATTCACTTAGTTTCTCTGTCATTCCTCTTAACTGACATTTCAGAATGTACACTACAATAAATTATAGGTATCAATAGTGAACAATTAGATATTTTCAAATATGTGTGTGTGCAGTGTTAAATAATGCTGTAAAGGTCATCTTTGTGCATATGTTTTATATCTATTTAAAAATGATGTCCTTTGATAAAATCTCTGGGCTGGTGTATTGAAAGTATATGAAATATTTATATTCTTGCCATCATATTGACAGTGCTTTTATTTTGTGCATATTGTGCTTTCATGCCTATTTCTTGAATTAATTTGAAATTATAAAAATTTGTTAATATGGCTTTATTCATTGACAGTCATTAAATTTACCATGTGAAGTTTGCCTGTGAGCTTAAAGGATCTTTGAGCCCAGTTAAAGAGCACAATGGCTTTGAAAGTCTTTCTTTTCCAGAAAAGCAACCTATTTAGTAAGACTACCATGATTAAATCGGAAAGAATATGTCTTGGACTCAAATTATGCTGTGGGCTTTTTAATGTGATCTTGCACAGGACACTTAGCCTCTTTGAATCTGTTTGAACTGACACTAAATTGAAACAGTAATGCTCAACTGAGATTATATATATGTAACATGGAGATAATGTATACATAAATCAGGTCATGTCACTCATCTGATCAAAACCCTATAAGACCTCCCATTTCACTTGAAGTAAAAATCCAAAGGCCTTCAGTCACCTCTCTAACCTCATTTCTTCCTACTTTCTCATTTACTCTGGTCTAGCCATGCTAACCACTTTGCTATTTTTCTAATATGCCGGCTGTGGTCCTACCTTAGGACCTCTGCCTGGAACACATTATTTTTGTACACAAAAGGTACAAACATGATTTTCACTTCATGTGTCTTCCGGATTGTTCCATATTATAATATTAAGGACTTTTTATTCCTTTTATTTATATTTAAGTGTTTTACACTGCTTTTCAAATTTCATTGGATAGATGTGCAATTATTTAATCAGTCTGTCAAGAACTGTGAAAAGTCTGAGATTTTACCCCATTGCAAGCTAATTGATTCGCCTGTCAGTTTCATGGATACTGGCAGAAGATGAGACTGCTGGGTCAGAGACAGAAGTCTTTATTACAACAATAATAGTAGCCAGGGTATTAGCATTTTCTTATATACCAGTTCCCCAGTCCCAATTCCCACAGGGTGACACAAAGCGAGCTGTTGCCTCCACACATGGTGGATTGAGTTACTGAAAGAACCCTTAGTTTAGGGGACCCAAATACTTTCTAATGGTTAGCATGCCTACACCTTTGCTCTGGCAGAATTCTGACATTTTATCTTCCAAAGCTGTTTGCTATGTAAACATCCTTGAAAAGATAGTTTAGAACAAAGATAGTCCCTCTATCTGCAAGACATACTGAAACATAAGAGACCCATGGAGAACTATCTCCTAATACTGTGCACTATTGATTGGCATTTAGATTGCACCTAATTTTTTTGCTGTTTTAACATTGCTGAAATGAATTATCTTTACTACATCATGTCTTGTGAGAATACGTCTACATATATCCATAAGATATATTTCAAGAACTGGAATTGCTGGGTCAGAGGGTGTGTGCATTTTTATTTTTGATAAATGTTGCCAAATTGCCAACCATAGAGGTGATACTAATTTATACCCCAATTCTTTTTTTTTTTTTTCCCTCTTAACTTTATTTGTACATTTAATAATCGAAAATATAAACAATTAAAAACTAAAAAGTAAACACAGATGAATAAATATATACATTTCTCCATTAAATGTAATGGATACATATAAAATTTTTTTTGTGTGTGTGGATCAAACAATATGTTACACAATATATTTAGTTCATAGTAACGCATTCATACAGTATTTGTCCTTTTGCGTCTGGCTTGCTTCACTCAGCATAATGTCCTCCAGATTCATCCATGTTGCCATATGCTTTACGACTTCATTTCTTCTTACAGCTGCATAATAGTCCATCGTGTGAATAGACCACAGTTTGTTTATCCATTCATCTGTTGATGGACACCTGGGTTGCTTCCAACTTTTGGCAATGGTGAATAATGTTGCTATGAACATCG
>JAQZBX010059520.1:0-17502 GCA_029593785.1 Cabassous unicinctus
GCATCAGCCCACGGCGCCGCGCAAGCTGGCCTGCCCTCACAAGGAGGCCCTGGGAAGCGAACCCGGGGCCTCTCATATGGTAAACGGGTGCTCTATCCATTGTGTCACACCCGCTTCCTGCCGTGAGGTTGCTACATCAGCCCACCGCACCACTCAGGCTGGCGTGCCCTCACAAGGAGGCCTCGGGAAGCGAATCCGGGTCCTCCCATATGGTAAACAGGGGCTCTATCCACTGAGCCACACCCGCTTCCCTCTCATTATGTTTTTCTCCATGTGTCTCTTGTTGTGTCACCTTGTTGTGTCAGCTTACCGCGCCAGCCCATCGCAACAGCTTGCTGTCTTGCTCGTCTTCTTTAGGAGGCACCAGGAATGGAACCCGGACCTCCCATGTGATAGGCGGGAGCTCAATCACTTGAGTCACATCTGCTTCCCCAGGTCCATTGCATTCTAAGGCCTATTTTATAACAAAAATGTAAAAACATAATGGCTTTCAAGAAACATTCTTTGAATTGAGTATGTGGAGTTACATGTTATAGGACATTGATTTATTTTTTCATTTTTTTATTTTTTTTTAATGAGGTACTAGGGACTGGGGATTGAATCTGGGACCTCATATGTGGGAAGCCAGCACTCAACCACTGAGCCACATTGGCATGCCTGGGTTTTTTCATTTGTTTTGCTTGTTTGTTTTTTCAGGAGGCACCAGGAACCAAACCCAGGACCTCCCATGTGGGAGGCGGGCACTCAACTGCTTGAGCCACACCCACTCCCAGGACATGGATATTAATACAGTATCTTGTCTCAGGTAGATGCTCAAAAATATTTGCTGGCTTTGAGTACAATTGGGTCCACATCCAAAACCAGCCAGATGCCACCTCCAAAGCCTGGGAGGAACAACCACGCAGGAGAAGTTGTTCAATTCCCAAAGTGTACATGCATGTCCCCTCTTTCTCTCTGCCATTTACATCACCATGTGTGATGGGGCCATTTTTGATCAAGTTGTTTAAGATTTAATCCCCTCTATGTATAGTTAGTGGCCAGAATTGGAGTAGAAAAGTTACCCTTTCATAATGGCCTAAGATGCCTGAGCTAGTTTTTGGTGTAAAATGAACAAATAGTTTCAAAATCAGTTTGAGTGGTTAGTCAACAGGCACTATTCAGTTGCAAAAGCCTGGCTTCCAAAAGTGATCTAGTTATCCAGAAACTATAAGCAGTGCAGACAGCTCAGGAATTCGGAACCCTGTCAGTGGGCCTTACTTTGGAATTTATGCTCCCCATTGTAACGGAGTTAGACTCATTTATAGGTTCTCTACACATGGCTCTTCTGCCCCTTTTATTTGGACCCATAATTAGCACTATACTTGATAAATATATATCTCAGACACTTAAATTTTTGGTTCATCTGTGTGCCCGTTGAACCCTGAATTTCAACAGAGTTGCAACACCTACTCTCCAGTTCATTGGAATCACCCAGGACAACTAACAAGGTGATGATGATGGGCAATGCCCATCTCAAGGATCAGAGAGAGTCTACAACTGCAAGTAAGATAATCCCATCTATCAGCCCCATGGGATCTAAGCCCCCTCTCAATTAGAAAAAGAGTTGGCATCACCATCCCAGAATCCTCAAGATTGGGGAATGAACAATGGACTAAAGTAGACTTGTTATTATTCTACTGTAGACTTATTATTATTCTAGCAATGGAAAAACTCTTATCATTGATGTAAAGGGAGTAGCTACCAGAGGTTCTGAGGGATGGGAGAGGGAAGAATAAATGTAATATGGCGGCATTTTTGGGACATTGAATTTGTCCTTCTTGACATTGCAGTGACGGATACAGGCCATTTTATATTTTGTCAAAACTTATAAAATTGTGCGGGACAAAGTGTGTATTAGTCAGCCAAAGGGGTGCTGATGCAAAATACCAGAAATCTGTTGGCTTTTATAAAGGGTATTAATTTGGGGTAGAAGCTTACAGTTACCGGGCCATAAAACATAAAATACTTTCCTCACCAAAGTCTGTTGCCACATATTGGAGCAAGATGGCTGCCGATGGCTGCCAAGAGTTCAGGTTTCCTTGGTTCCTGTCTTCCTGGGACTTATTTCTGTCTGGGCTCAGCTGCCCTGCTCTCTCTACAAGGCCAGCTGTAGACTATCAGGCAACCAACTCTGTCTCTCTCCCTGGCACTCAATTCTCTCCCAGCTCAGCTGCTCTGCTCCTCTGTGTACTTACTTCCCAGACCCCAGCTCAAAACTCCCACTCTCTTCTCTGCCGTGTGGTTTTCTCTGTGAGTCCCCACCCAGACTCAATGTCCTACTGATGTGATGGAATCAAAGCCCTAATCATAATTTAAACACACCCAGGTACAGACCAGCTTACAAACATAATCCAATATCTATTTTTGGAATTCATAAACAATGCCAAACTGCAACAAAGTGTAAACTATAATGTAAACTGTAGTCAATAGTTAGTAGCAATGCTTCAATATGGATTCATCAATTGTAACAAATGTACCACACTAATGAAAGATGTTGTTAATGTGAGAAAGTGTGGGAGGGGTAGGGAGTGGGACATATGGGAATCCCTTATATTTTTTATGTAACATTTATGTAATCTAAAGCTTCTTTAAGAATAAAAAAAATTATTAAGAAACAAACAGTGCGAATATTCTCGCTGACCTGATTTTGTGATAATCAGGGTCGGCTAAACATTCGCTATTTTAGAAACCATGCATGTGTCCTCAGACCTAGTTTTTCTCCCTAGGTCTGGTTTTTGGAATGCTGGTGATGAACTAAGCCTGATTTATTATATGACCATCCTGTATGGGAGGGGACTGTAACTTTGGGCATCTTTGGTCAACCTTGGGAGATATAGCACAGAAACAGCAAAAAGGGGAGGGGAGTAAAAATGGATAAAAGTAAATAAATAAATCCTTAAAAATATATATAGGGGAGGAAGATACGGACTATAGATAGTGATAATAATTTGACGATGCTTTTTCATGATTTGTCGACAAGTGTTTCACAACAATGCAGGATGTTTGGGGTGGGGGGAGGTGATGTGTGGGAGCCCTGCATGATGTTATGCATGTTTGTTTTATAAGTTCACAAAGTTTGCTGAACACTTATAGTTTATGTATGTTCATGTATGAATGATATACTTCAAAAAATTGTTTAAAAACAAACAAACAAAAAAAACTGAAAGGAATCTAGTGTTGGCATCTCTGAAGAGGAAAGACTGGAAAAAAGGGAAAGAGTAGGATTTCAGAATTAGAAGAGGAGAAAAGTGAGATTTGGAGAATATTTAGTAGGTGAAAACTTGAGATACCAAAAAAAAAAAAAATAGTCATAACAAATCTGAGTTCGAGAGCCTAAGTAGGTCTAACCAAATCACATATGGTTAGAAATATTCTCTGTAAACATCCAGAACCCTAGAGTGTGACCCAGGTTTCCCTGCTCTTTTGTACGACCTGTCTGTTCCTATTATACACAGACATCCCCAAATCTCCTTCCATGCTTGGAAATCAGTCTTTTGAACCCCAAGCTATTGAATGGTGTAGTTGACTTTCTGAAGCAACTCACTTTCCACTGCTGCAATGGCATTCTGTTCAGTTTTTAACAACTCAGCTTAAAGCTTTTAGTCTTTGGAAAATAAAGAAACGCTTTGGAGAAGGTGTTTTAGAGACAGAACTATAAAGTTTTGTGCAAACGAGGCTATTTTGTTGTGTGTCAGGGAAAGGCTTTGTCCTCTTTACCCCCGACCCTGGCCTTGCCCAGTTGAGTGTTTAGTTGGCCTATGCACTGTGGAAGTCCAATTGCAAAGAGGAACAAGCAGCCTGAGAGGAAAATCACCCAGAAGCTTGGTTGAGTGGGCCCAACTCCACACCACAGCTGGGGAGGTGACACCCTGTCCCCCAGGTCCAGCTCTCCTTCATCACCCACACCTGGCACACTAGTGTGTTTTATACTCTGAGAAGGGGAGAAGTGTAGCCTAAAAGGGAAAGACATGACTCGGGGGCCCTGCAGCTCTACTGGGAGCAATTGTTCTGAAATGAGTTTCCCTGATGGCCAGAGAGGAGAAAAGCATGGGAGACTTGAATGAGAGCAGGTGGGGTGTAAGCAGTGAGGAGGAGTGAGAGGCCGACTATAGAGCTGGACCACATGAGCTGGGGTGTAGGTCTGAGCTTGGGAAAGAACTGTTCTTCTACCCCTCTTCTTCCCCAAAGGAGAGAAAAGGGCATGTACCTAGACATGCAAGCTGGCCAAGCCTAGAGGGTATTGGAACTATACCTGGGAGCAACCCAGGAATTTTTGCAGAGGAGAATCCCTAAAAAGACAAAGCTTTCTGTTAGAAGCTCTGAGATTTGAGTGTTGCAATATTACTATAAACGGAACTTTATTTTAAGGTCACATGCTAGTGGGATTTGCACATGCTAGTTCTATTTGCCTAATATTAAATTGATTGGACAGTATGCTGGTGCAGATGAAGCTACCTATAAATTCATTTTAAAGGTGCCTACATTATTGAAGAGTGGTAATCCATGTGTTGTGAGATTGGCTGGAAAAATTGAGTCAAGTTCTCAGCAATATATTCACCATTTTTCTCTGTCTCTGGTAAGTTTCTTGGGACTTCTCACAGAACTTGAAAATAAATGAGTTTTATGATATACAAGAGATTGAAGGGCTAGAGTAGGCTGGATTTCCTAAATTTAATTGTCCAGGGACCCCTTTCAAAGAAGCATTTTTTGGAACTCGTGTTTCATGGAACACATGAAATAGTTGTAACCTTCCTTTAAAGATGCTTTTCCTATGGCTCCCCAGCTCCAAACCTTTCTGTTCTTTTCTCTTGCCAAACAAACCCCTTAGTCTGACATGAGAGGCCCTTGGCAACATGTCCCCCTCTTCTACAGCTGCATTTTACCCACAGTTTCTGCTCAGTGATGTGCTTTGACAGGCCAAATTCACTATTCGGAACCTAGTGAGTCTCTTGTCCATCTTTTGTTCACCAAAGAAGGCTTAATTGGCTTTGTTATGACATTTGAGAGTTTATGTCCACGGTCCTGTTCTGGCACCTGTATTCAAAGGGCCTCTGGATTTAAAAAGGAAATTAGTTACCAGATTCTGCATTGCCCTTCCAGTTCTGAGAAACTTAATCTGAAATAAGATCCAGTCACAGGACCTGGGTTTATAGCCAAAGGACTGTGTCTAAAGCTAAAGCTTCCCTCTTTATGGTTTTGGTTATTTGCATGGTTTGATTGTATGGTTTGGCAAAAAAATCCAGTGATGGATTCTTCCTTTAGCCACAAAAGAAAAAAAAAAAAAATGCCCCTGGTATCTCTGCAAGCTAAGAAATATACCCAAATGCCCATGCAGAGAGGTCCGATGTGGTCAGGGCCAGCTCAGTTAAGTAGCTGCTTGTACTACCATGTTCTCTTCCATTCAGACCTGTTATGCTGTTACAACTCAGAAGTTTCTCTCGCTCCCATCCTCCAAGAACCCTTAGTTGAGGTTTATCTCTGCCAGGGCCTTTTCTCTGTTAGTGTAATGCTCTGAGCTCTGGGCTTCTAAGTTCTTGGCTATGTCGCACAAAAGAATGTAATGACATGCCATAGGGTAGGCAAGAAAGTAAAAGTTTATTAAGAAAGAAGAAAAGAGATAAGTACACAACCCTAGACATGGTTGTGGGTATGCTACATGGTGAGATGTGCATGTGGGGCCCCAGGTTTGGCCTTTTTAAAGCCTTTCCTCCTTCCCTTTCCTAATGTTGGGGAGGGCCCCCAGATGTTTGCTGTTCTGATTGGTTGCCCCACCTGTAAGCTCTCAGGGGGCCAATGGGGAGGCCTGTTGTTTGGAGGTATCTGGGGCTTCCTCTTGACCTCAGAAAGAGCTCTAAATGGAACCTGGTGGCCAGGATCTAGGTGGGATCTTTCTGGCTTTGTTCTTTAGTAGCAGCCTTCCCTCAGGGGGTTTCTGGGTGGGGTCTCATGGCCTGTTCTCTGCCAGGTCCCAGCTGCCTTCCCCTTTCACTATACTAACCTGCCTCAATTCCCACCTCTGAGAGTTTACACCCTTACTCTTAAGGGGGAGCTGTAGGGCAATGGTCATTCTTCTGTGGCTGCTTCCTGCTGGTTAGGGGCAGAAATTCCCTGCCTGACAAGGTATGAAACTCTCTGGCTATTCTATTGAGGTTGACAGAAGATGGGTCTGGCACCACGGTTGGAACTAATATTTTGTTCTGGAAGACATTGATTCTGGAAGAAATAAACTTAATTAGAATTCTGAAGATACATGGTCCTACTAAAAGGATAAAGAAGATGGTGGTAAGTAGGCTCATGACATACTAGACCACAAGAGTGAGAAAGGCTAGGTGACTTCAGAGGCTGCATCCTCCCAAAGTTGATGGGAAACAGCATTCTTCCTTGAGTTCTTTTATGCTGTTGGTTAACTCTAGGGAGAGATTGTGGTAGACCTGCTGGGTTTGGTATAAATTTCCAACCACAGTTTCCATAGTGGTGGTTATGACTATGACAGCTAAGAGGTATGATGAGAGGCACTGCCCTAGACATAAACTCACAAAGACAGTATAGGCAACAATAAGACAAGCATATGGCAAACAAAATAAAGACAGTACTTAAGAGAGATATTCCTTTATCTTATAGGCACCTTCAATAACTACTAGAATATGTATTAAGTTTACCAGGACTTTTAACATGTTCAAAATCCCTCTGCATATGATCTAGAATAGAAGAGATATTATTATATTCATCAGGTATATAGGTACAGTACTTAATACTAATCAATGCACATGTTCCTCTTTGAGCTGCAGTTAATAGATCTAAGTTCCAGGTTTGCAATACCATACATGTTATCTCTTCATGAAAGCAGGTCATAATGCCAGTTGTGTTGGTTTACATTCTACTCACATTACTCTGGTAATTATTGCTCCACTTGGTATTTCCTTCACACAGCCAGCATACTACAACACAGTTGATCCTAGAGAAAGTAGCCAGTGTTTCATTGGCGCCCTTTGGCACTATGAAACAGAGCCAGTCTGGAGGTGATGTCCATTGTAAATCTGGCGATATTGCGCCACTGCCAGCTTCTACAGGAGTCTGAAACTGCAACGTACTCTCCATCTACTTTAGGAGCATGTCCAGATGTGGTAGATACTTTTATTGTTTTAGGGGTTGTAGTGACCAACCAAGGAATAACTCAAATGGAGAGGCACCATGCAGGAAATTTGGGGCCTGGTTTGAATGCACAAGAAAGTTTGACAATACTGAAGTCTATCTCTTTTAATATTTATACACTTTCTAAATACTTTCAGCGCAATGTATAACATATCAAGCGAACTTAACTATTTTTAGTACATTACCTTTTACTTTTATGCCTTTACCATGATTACATTAACAGGTATTTTACTTTAGCAGTACAGGAAAAACTACTTTCTCCATTATTTTATGAAAACCTAAGATTCCCAATGGTATCAAGGTTATCTTCTGTTACCACCACCTTAACATGCAGATTGTGGTGGCCTCCGACAAGTTTCTCTGTTATGAAGCTACTTTTTGTTATCAAGATCAATTTAGGTTTCTATATAATAATAGATTCCTGGAATTAGCCATTAAGTACTTCAAATTAGACAATGCTTTTGCAAACTTCTTATAATTAGCCATAAGTTGCTTTACCTTTAAATAGCTTATTCCAGTTTGCAATCAATGAACTTTACTTTATCCATTTAAAAGTCTTATCTTAACATTCCTCGTACTGTTCTGTGAAAACTAGTCATTTTACTTTAGGACAGACGTATATTTTGTTAAACACAAACTTACAATTTTCATCATCTTAAAGATTTAATACATATAAGGTTAATTTATTTTTATTAGTATTCTATAAACCTATGGGGATTACACACAAGCTAAATAAAATTGGAACAATTAGTTTATGCAAAAACTGTTCTTTTTCTCCTCCTCAGGAGGCTAAAACCTCTTTTCTTTAATAGCATTCTAAAATTGTGAGTAACTTTAAAAGCATAGTGACTTCTAGGTTCTGGAATATATTATAACTGTTTGATTTAATTATAATTTAGAAAAGATTTTTCCATAGCTTTCAAGGATTTTTCCTTTACTTGCTGAAATTTGACAATTGAATTATTAATTACTCTCATTTTAAGGCTGTTAAAATGTTTAAATTGGGGAATTACAGGATAAACTATGACTCTTAATTTCCCAGCCTAGTAGATAAAATTTTAAACTAAACTTACATTTCATCCCAAGGTATGAAAATATACACTTGAACAAATAAAAACAAATAGAAAGTTAGACACAAAAACACAACTCACTAAAGTTACTTAGAATTTTCATTCTCTTACAAAATAAGTTTAACTGTAAAATAACATTATATTCAAAAGTTCTCTTTGAAGGCTATTTCTAATTAATGTGCACTGTGACCATGTAGTTTTGCACAAGAATTTTGTTCTTTAATTATTGGCTTATAACCAAACTGTTCCCGATGTTTTAAAATACATTCTACAAAATTTTCCTTTACTTCAGGGCTCTGCTTATTTCTCATTTTGACTTTGACAGACCTTGGATGAGCAATACCAGTTTTAGTATATACCCACTGAGGTCATTGAAGTCTCAAGGAAAACTGTTTTTTCCTTATGACCTGCTGCTTTCAGAATTCTTGACACTCAAGGTGTAAGGTCCCCTACTCCCCAGTCCCTAGAGATAACAGGACTCCAGTGGCTGCTGGACTGGAAGAGTGGACATCCAACCCCAAGGGCCGAGGATTCCTTGAGGCAGTAATCTCCTCAAAGTTCATGGGGTTCCTCTGGGCTCTTGCCCAGAGTGGGTAAATTGGAGTCCACATGTGGCTAATCATGAGAGGAAAGCAGGGTTATTAGCACCAGTAGAAGGATGGGAGATAAGGGTATCTCAAATTTGTGTTTCCCCAAGAAATGGGGAACAGAAGCTTCTATGGATTCAAACAGGGGAGAATAGAGTGGTTACCAATACAAAGGTGAGCAAGTACCTCCAAGAATGAGGCCAGTTCTGAAAAAACTATAACTACCATCACAATAGCTGAAGTCTAAGGGCAAGCTAGTAAGCTAGTTACAAAATAACCATAATCAAAGGTAAGTTCAGTTTATAATTACCATTACTATAGCAAGCACATGCAAGGTGAGACTAGACCTGCAGTAACCATAAACAAAGATAAATCAGTCTAAGATTACCATCACCATTGTAGGTCTAGGCTAAATCCATCCAGTTATAGCAATTTCAGATATAATTCTTCTGCTGTTTTATTATATAGAGGCATCTATAATGATCTTAACTCTTAGTTATGGTTTCTAGTAAGTTTCTGCTTTACATATAAAGTGGGCACTTTTGACTATTAACTAAGCAACTAAAGCTATTTTATTAGTAATATTAATGCTGCTAAGTTTTCCTGCTTTTCCAGCAGTTGAACTAATTCCATGTGATTTCCTTTATACATCAAAGCCAATTGCAAGATAGTATTGACATTTAAAGACTCATTTTAGGTTACCTTTCACCATTATCCAACTTGTAACAGGTGAACCCCAAACCTGATTTACGAGTTCCTAGGCACAAGCAGACTGACAAAGTTAAAGTAAGCACAGATAAGAACAGAAGAGAGAATTTTGTATACCTATTTAGTATCAGGAAAGACCTAACTTCCCAGGAATCTTTTCATCTTAACTGATAGCATATAAGGAGGTTTCCTCTTTGACAGGGGAGAGGTTTAATAAATGGCCTAGATCTTGATTCCCATTCATTTCCCTTATTAGGCACAACCAAGGCGAGAGAGGTCTGGAGTGCACACCAGAACTGAGTAATTGGCTCCCACATTAATTCAGAAATTAAGAATCTTACCTGCCATCAAGTGTCACCCGAGGCTCCTCCTGGTTAATGTTTCACGTGTGGCTTCAGGCCCCTTCCATCATCCCCTGCATCAAGGCTCTAGCAGTCTGGGTGGTGAGGCAGCTTGGGGCCAGGTTCCTGTTGACATGGAGCCTGGATTCAGATGGCCCTGAGGTGACAGTGCCTTTAAGGGCGGCAGTTAAAAAGTGAAATTGTCCCGGACCCTGCACCTGCTGCTCCTACCGTCTCCATCTTGGTGGTATGGTCTTGATTGTTGAAAACTGAAAAGGCTGTTTCTAAAAGGTAGTTTATGGAAATTTGGGAACCCAGAGAAAGTTTTTTTTGCAGCTTCCTATGGATATCCAAGGCAGACTGGCTTAAAAATGCATTCCTAGGAGGATTTGTCCTTCCCTAGAGTCAGGAACTACTAGAGGGTATTTTTATTGCCTCTACCAGCTTTCTTTGAAATTAGGCTGGGTTTTTAGGTTTTGTCTCTGAGTAATTTCCCTGAGCTTATAATTGACTGGTTTGGTGGTGCATTTCCTCATCCTTTTAAGGAGACATCACCACATGGTCTCTGGCCCTCAGCTCTGTCTCCTCCGTTCCTCTTACACAGGTAACCCTGGTTGAGGCAGGTATAAGGAAAAGAGAAGATGACTCACAGCTGGGACCCAGCAGACAACGTGGCCATGAGACCCTGCCCAGAAACCTCCTCAAGGGAAGGCTGCTACTAAAGAACAAAGCCAGAAAGACCACACTGAGACCCTGCCCATAAGGCCCCATTTGGAACTCTTTCTGGGTTCAAGGAAAAGCCTCTGATACCTCCAAACAACAGGCCTTCCCATTGGTCCCTTGAGAGCTAACAGGTGGGGCAAACAATCAGAACAACAAACAGCTGGGGCCCCTCCCCAACATTAGGAAAGGGGAGGAGGAAAGGCTTTAAAAAGGCCTTAACTGGGGACCCACGTGCGTGTGTCACCCTGTAGCACACCCGCAACCATACCTAGGGTTGTGTACTTCTCTCTTTTCTTGTTTCTTAATAACCTCTTTACTTCCTTGCCTACCCAGTGGCGTCCTTAAATTCTTTTATGTAACATAACCAAGAACCTAGAAGCCCAGAACCCACAGTATTCTGCTAACACCACTTTTCCTCCTTGCTGAGCTGCTTAAGACTGCAAAAGGGGCACATTCAATTTGATAACGTGTTTGGCTTTGAACTTGAAAAAGCAACCCTACACTCGGCAGTGGCCATTGCACAGACCAGACTTCCCTCACTTGTATGCCTTGCTCAGCTTCCTCTACAGCCAGGTCTGACAAAACCCAATATGGCCAAAATTGAGAAATTCTATAAATATAAATTGAACAAGACAAAAACACAAGAAAAAAATCCACTGTCTTCCAAAGAAACAATTGAACAGGAGAAGCAAGCATGCCAATCAGAAAGGGGACTGCTTAGCCAAAATGCACTGTACTGTCTACAAACATTGCTACTTATTTCACTTCTTTTAGCTGTTAACTTTGTAAGATGCAAAGAGGTTGGATCAAGTTTAAATGACTGCTGCCACTTTACACATCAAAGAATCCAGAGCTACTGACCAGGAAGGCCATGCTGCCTCTCCCATCTGCTTGTCTGGCCAGCAGGGAAGGGAAGAACTCACAAGTTGAAGAAGAAGCTGGGTGGGAAGACAATCTAGAGTAAAAGCAAAGCTAGTGTAAGATGTCTGGTGGGCTGTAAAATGGAGAGTGATTTTTTTTGTCCAAATATTTTTAATTATTGGGATGCACAATTTTTAAATTATGCCAATAAAAAAATTTTAGAACCAAAAATAAAAAAAGAAAAAACAAAAAAAAAAGAAAAAAGAAAAGAAAGAAGAAAGAAAAAAGAAAAAAAAATTTAAAGAGGAAAAAAAAAGAAAAAAGGTTTAAAACCTGAAGAAAAAAAAGGCAGTCCTGAGAAATGTGGGAAACCAAAGCTGTGTAGAGAAATTGCCCTTCTCTCTTCATTTTTTTTAGAACTAAGATCAAGATTTTCTTATTAAATGGCAGGGTTTTTGCCCAGTTTAGCAAAGAGGGAGGTGGCCATCAGGGAGGAAGCCTTGGTGCAGGGTGGGGGTGACAGAGGAGACTCCTCCACTCACAGCTTCTCTCCTCACTTTTCCAACTGCTGCCAACTCTCCCAGATAAGGTGGCAAAGGCAATCATCTCCAGAGCCCCACCCACTGGACTTAGGCCACTGCCACATCTGCCCTACGGGTTTCAGGGAAACCAGTTATCAGAGTCACTGTGCGAAACTGGGCCTCAGGGTCGGGTGATTGTCACCCTACGGAGACCTGTATTACCAGAGCTCATTATAAGCACACACTTCCTGCTTTTGAAATTTAGGTAGGAGCTGCAAGGAAGCTGCTTTCAAAGTGAAAGGAGGCTTTCAGGAACTATTTTTTTGGAAGCTGCAGTCTGCTTGAAAAAGAATAGTATGGAGATATCTTAAACGCAGAGAGCCCAGAGTCAAAGAGGAAGCCTGTGCTCCTGTCAGCTCAGCGCTGGTGGGTGAGGCAGCATGAGGCAGGTGGAGGACAGAGCTCACGAGTGGGGCAGTACTGATCTTTCCTAATCTCCGCTTCTCGGACACTCATAAACTCAGCACCAAGAGAAGGGTGGAGGCCTCCATAGCCTCAGTCCCAGAACAAGTCCAGGCAAACACCACTCATTCTATTCATTCATTTATTCATTTGCCATTTAACAGATATTGAGTGCCTACCACACGCCAGGCGGTGCATGGGTGCAGAGCAGACAGCCTGGGACTATCGTGTCATGCGGTCCTTTATCTTCCTGGAAGGAAGGTGCACCATCCCCAGCTTGGTGCAGCCCCTGACCCTCTGTGATTTTGGAATATTGACGGTATTAACCTGAGACCATGCAGCCAAGAAGAAACCAATGTACAGAGGTCAGAAACGCAAATGGATGGCAATGTAGAACCATGTGACATTGGAGTTGAAGAGGCTGTCAAGATTCTCTCTCGACTTCTTCATTTTCTGATACCCAGTCCAGCATTATTTCTGTTATACACACGAAAATGACATTACAGACTCATAATCAACACTGTGTATGCTTTGAATTATTTTTCTAGTTCTTGATCAGCACTGGTCCACACTCTTCACCAGCTTTCTCTATGACCAACTGCATTAATTTTTGAGATAACCGAATGGGAATTGATCTGTAACAATGGGATAGTGGTAGAAGGGTGACTGTCTGTTTTTAACTACTGAGCAAATTCAAAGCTTATTGAGAATTAGACTAATTTCCCTGATAACATTGGTTCCACCCATTCTCCAAATCTCAGCAACCAAGTTTCAGAATGTGAAAGCCTGGAATTATGAAATAAACCCAAAGTGGCATAAAAGTTATAATTGGAAGACACATTATATTTTTATTTTAACTGCTTGGCTCTTGAGGGAATAAAAAGCCTTAGGGCTGGAGGCACACAGAAAAGCCATCTGGATATTTAGATAGAAAATATTTTGTCATGTATAGCCAAGGAAGGAAAAGAAATTCCATATCTTCCTGGATAAATCACTCCAGTGCTTAATAACTTCCTTAACTCTCACCTACATCTGCCCTCCCGCATTTATCTAATATCCTCTTTTTCTGATCAGGAATGTCACTCTTCTATATTTTCACAATTCAGCATCATAGTCCAACAGCTCTCAGTAAGCAACATGAACGTCTTAAACAGTAGGACTTATGTGCAGTGGTGGTGCAGGTGAATTGAGAGGGACAGAAAATCATAATCTCTGCTCCTGGGCTAACACGTGTCTAGTCCTTTGTCGTGAGTAGGAGGCAGAGCTCTTGCCGGGAGCTACTGTATGTCACTGTGTGTTTTCCTACCCAGAAACCTTTTGGGTTGTTGCCTCTCCTTTATTGGTTTAAAATACATTTTAATATCCAAGGAATTTCCAAATCTCTGCATAATAGGAAAAGGCAGGGGAGTGATAGGTCCTCCAGTTCTCTTGTGTAGCCCTAGAGGGTATAGCCCAAGAGATTTATCTCCTAAGGCCCACCCAGTCTTCTGGAAACCCAGCTCCACAGCTGGCCATGCTAAGGCCCCACCCCAAACTCCTTCCTCTCCTCAGTAATGGACATCTGTTGTTTCTGTCTGTCCAGCATCCATTCCCTCCTCAGCTGATTATGGAACCCTGATTTCCCTGTAGGAAATACTTCCCTTCCCCACGCATGTACAGTCACAAAGGGACTGTTGATCAAGATGCCTGACCTTCCCCTTGGACCTGTAATCCAAGGTAAGTTGACCAACCCTCTCTGCAGGAACTGTGAACTGTGGCAGTGTGACTCCAGGGCAGAAAATGATGGGGGTGATTTATTCTCCATGAGTTTATTTCAGAAGACACTGTCCATTGTGTCTGCTTCCTAGAATTCTCCAGAGCTACCCTGGTTCCTCTACTATCAAAGACTTTCCTTTTTAATTCTGTGAGTTATCCAATCTCGTCTGACAACAATTTATTTTTTAATGTCTCTTAAAATGATTAGAGTTGGTTTCTGTGGTTTGCCACAGAAAAATCTTGACTGACATGTTACCCAAAGGGTCAATTATCCTAAGATAGTGCAAGAACCACAAGCCATGGAATTGGGTGACACTGGAAAGGCAGACCTGCTGTGCCCTGGCTGTACAGTCTGCTTCCTCTACTTTCTCAAAGACATGGAGACTCTGGCAGGATGGTGTTGCTTTCTCACATTCATTTTGCTCTAGCCTCTGATATTTCCAGACAACTCTGACTCCTGGGTCCCCTGTGCCAACAACAAACTCTCTCTACCCCACTATTTGTCCCAATTCATTTATCCTAAGATAGGATATCCCCTAGGAATAACTGCATTTTTCACCTGTTATGGATTGGCCAACACAACAGCTCTTTTAGGTTCATAGTTATTTCTTTTGGAAATTTGGAACAAGGCTACAGGAGCTCAGCTGAGAAGCAGCTCAAGTGAAGTCGCATATGACTGTGAGGACCCAAAGACATGCATAAGGCAAAACCACATAGGATTGAATCCTCCCCATTCACTGGAATATCCTGCAAGAGTGAGGAAGCTGCTAGGCAGAGGGTGCCTATCTGACCCAATAAATGAGCTGAAATGAAAAGATCTCCAAGATATAATCTTCTTTAAAAAAACATTTTATTTTGGAAATTTTCAAACATATCTGTAACAGTTTGGCATTGTTTACGAATCCCTAAAATAAATATTGGATTATGTTTGTAAACTGGTCTGTTCCTCTGGGTGTATTAGACTGTATTAAACTCAGAGGTTTAGGGCTTTGATTGGGCCATGTCTGTAGGACATAGAGAAAACGACAGGGCAGAAGAAAGAGTTGGAGTTTTAATGCTAGAGCCCTGGGAAGTAATCACACAGGAGAAGAACACAGAGAAGCAGATACGTGAGGAAAGAGAGTTGGCTCCATAGACATGGCAGAGGCCCCAGGAAGAGAGACTGGTGGTCTACAACTGACCTTGTGGAAAGAGCAGAGCAGCTGAGCCCAGAGAGGAATGAGCCCCGGGAAAGAGACGAGACTTATCCCAGCCTATAGCTGATATTGGAAGAAGCTGGGACCATGGAGCCTTAAGAGGAAGAGGGAGGCTGAACTCTTACAGGCCATCTTGCTCCAACACATGGCAACAGACTTTGGTGAGAGAAGTAACTTATACTTTATGGCCTGGTAATTGTAAGTTTCTACCCCAAATAAATACCCTTTATAAAAGCCAACAGAGTTCTGTACTTTGCATCAGCACCCCTTTGACTGACTAATACAATACCAAAGGTAGACAGAAGAGTACAATGAAGCCCCATACCTCCCAGCATCAACAGCTATTAACTCATGGCCAATATTTTTCCATTTATACCTTTACCCACTTCCAATCCCTTTCCTCTAGATTATTTTGATGCAAATCTCAAACATCATATCATTCCATATATAATTATTTAAATATATCTCTAAAAGATAAAGAGTTGATTTTAAACACAGCCACAATGCTATCATCACACCTAAAAATTACTAATAATTCCCTGGTATCATTATATTGAGTCAATGTTCAAATTTTCCTGATTGTCTCATAATTTTTTTTGTTTGTTTTGTTTTTTTGCCCATAGCTTTTTGTTTGTTTGAATCAAGATCCAAATAAGGTGCTGTGTCCACAGTCCCCAGGCCACCCCCAGGTTTGGTGACTTGTTAGGAGGACCCACAGTACTCAGCATATAGTTGTACTCACAGTTACAATTTATTACAAAGAAGGATGCAAAGCAAAATCTGCAAAGGAAAAAGGCAGATGGGGCAAAGTCTGAGGAAACCTGATGCAAGCTTCCAAGGGTCCTCTCCTCATAGAATCATACAAGACATGCTTAATCCCTCCCATACTGAATCGTGACAACACGTGTAAAGTGTTGTCTACCAGGGAACCTCATCCAAGATTCAGTGCCCAGGGTTTTTCTTGGGTGCTGGTCATGTAGGCACGCTCTGCCTAGCAGGTACTGAAATTTCAGACTCTTAGAAGGAAAGCAAGTGGTCAGCATAAGCCATATTGTTGGCACAAACAGTTTAGCTACAGTGAGCCACTCTTCTCAGTTAGGGAATGGCAGGAACCCTCCCCAAATCCAAGTTCCCAGGTGCCATCCAAGAGCCAACCTTGCAAGCAGGCCTTTTGGAAGATAACAGCCTCAGGCCCACTATGTGAACTCTTTTCTGCACAGGTACATACCTTGCAACTGGTTGCAATCTGTTAAATCTCTTTTAAGCTATAGGATCTCTCTCCATCTTTTTTTTCCCTTGTAATTTATTTGTTAAGTGTCCCACAGTTAGGTCTTTGCTTATTGTATCCATGTGGAATCATGTAAAACATTCCTCTGTGCCCTTTCTTTCCTGTGCACTGGTTATTATATCTATAGGCTTGATCTGATTTAGGTTCAGGGATTTTTTCTTTTTTTCTTTTTTTTGGAAAGACAGCTTCATACACAGTGTGTGTATTTAGCAGGAGGCACATTCCAGCTGCTTCAGCTCAAGGTTCTTGATCCATTAATTCATGAAGGGTGCAGAATGGTGATAGCCTAATTCTTTGATTCCTTCTTCATTTATTAGTGAGACTACTTCTATAAAGAGAAATCTCGGGAAGCGGGTGTGGCTCAGTGGATAGAGCCCCCGTTTACCATATGGGAGGCCCGGGTTCGCGTCCCGAGGCCTCCTTGTGAGGGCTGGCCGGCCGGCCTGAGCGGTGCGGTGGGCTGATGCAGCAACCTCACGGCAGGAAGCGGGTGTGGCGCAATGGATAGAGCACCCGTTTACCATATGAGAGGCCCCGGGTTCGCTTCCCGGTGCCTCCTTGTGAGGGCAGGCCGGCTCGCGTGGCGCTGTGGGCTGATGCGGCAAGACCTCACAGCAAGGGGCAGATAAGCAGACACAGAGAAGACACGCAGCGAATGGACACAGCAGCACAAGTAGCAAGGGGGGGATAAATAAAATTTAAAAAAATAAATCTTTAAAAAAAAAAAAAAAGAGAAATCTCACTCAACATATTTTACTCACTGGTACAGTTTCTATAGAAATGCTGATTCACCCCCACT